>LGSM01000842.1:0-10449 GCA_001314345.1 Phytophthora multivora | reverse complement strand
TTGATCACGCTGTTCACGGACACCGTATCCTCTTCGTCATCGTCGCCCCGTTCGTCAATGCTTGCAGGAGACGGCATGTTGTTTGTTCTCCAGTTTCCACGAATGACTTCGTCGGAGAAGTTTTCCACATCGAACCACGACGTGAGCAAAGCTCCACAGCGCACAAATGCCCGTGGACGCGGTCTTGGACGAATGTCGGCGGCTGCTTGGGATAGATGCCTCTCTTCAGTCGCTTCCGTCGCCTGCGTTCCCTTGCGCGCACTCGACGGAACCTCCTTTGCCGTGGTCTCTTGGGCTTGTGGACGCCCTCAGCCACCTCGGGCATCCATAGGTCGTTCGCGATGGCCCGTCGGAACCACTCGCTGGAGTNGATCGATATAGAGAGAATTCAGGAGTGGAGTCTGGATAGCAAGACGTCTCTTGCTGGCCTCATAAGGCGCAAAGCTTCTGTAAGCTTCGGTGCGTCCACTAAAACGTGCAACACCATACCGGTTCTATAATCAAGTCAATCTCTTGCTGTTCTACAGCATTTAGGTCAACAAAAACTGGCTTTGTCATTCAGTGACGAGCAGGACATGTTTCTTTACTGCAATTGGTCATTGTGGGATGTGTACACTGTAGATGAAGGTCGCCTCAACATTCGTCTAATGCAAGCAATGATTTCAATAATTTATTCTTAGCAACCTCCAAAAAATATAATCTAACTTTAATTTTCGCAGCCTATCCTTGATGCGCTGCGATTATCCTTTAAAAAGGTAAATTGAAAAGTGCAATGTTTACTTTTGCCTAAAGTTTGTTTACACATTACCGGTATTGTAGCCAGTCAATCTAGTGTAAACATTAACGTAAGTACCTCAGCGTGGTTGTCAACGGAGTGCCTACTCCGTTACACGCTGGACGTTGTTCTGTACCGGCTCACTAGGGGTCTTTCGGACAGTTCGTAGAGAAGCACGTGTCGTTCGTGCACGGCGACGCAGCCCTGGAAAGTTGGCCCGAAATGGGCTCGTGCTTTGTATGGTTGACTTCAGCATCATCAAACGTGTTGGGAAGTTTGCGGCTCAAGGAACGGGACTAAGCAAATCACGCCAGTTGCCGCAAAAAGGATCGGACAATATCCTACCCAGACATCAAAACGTCCGCAGCTACAGTACCATGTCCTTCCGAATCTAACGTTATCCACAGCATTCACTCACATGTCTGAGACGATCTGCACCCAAAACAAACAAACAAACTAAAAATAATGTTGACGGTCTGAAAAACCGCTTCCCGGTCCTTCTAACGCTTATGTCGTGGCCAAATTTCGTCCTGTTGCATGTGTCTTTCTCCGTTCTCTTAGCCGATCCCAAGAGTCAAAGCTCGTGGTGTGTCGCACACCATCCGCAATTAATCGAAGCCAATCTCTTGGCTTCAGTATTAAACAACCCTTTCCCTATCCCATGGATGGCTACAGAGCTTCGACGACTGGACAGTCAATCCGCCAGATCATCTGGATAAAATCTCACTATGGCCGTCACTTTCCATTCCGCGTACGTCAGTCACTAGCTCCCGCCATGTCGCCTCGCCATGGGACGCGCAACACGCTCGGGTGGCTCTTGGCCTGTGTGTGCTGCTTCGCACTGGGTCTGTTGTCGTCCTACGCGAGCACCTTCTCGCTCGAGTCTTTCCAGCAAAAAGCGATTCAGGTGAAGACCAATTGGCTGCGTACTGAGCCGTCGACGTGGCAGAGTTTGCACCAATTGCGTCAGGGCAACGACACAGCTATTGCGTCCAGTGAAGATGACTACCAACGGGGCATTATCTTGTGTCTGCACAATGGGATTGTAGCCATGGGCGTGTCACTGATTCGAGAATTGCGGTGTCTTGGCAACACGGAGATTATCCAAGTGTATCACTGCTTCCCTGATGAAATATCCGACGACAGCAGAGCGTTGCTCACTCGCAACGACTCGAGAGTGGAGATTGTGGATGTTTGCACGGAGGTTTTAGCCAAAAAGGGTCCTGAAAATCTCTTTTTAGGCGATAAGAAGACGGCCAAGGCGTTCCAGAACTACTGGATTAAACCGTTGGCTTTGTACCATACCAAGCTGAAAGAAGTGATCTTAGTAGATGGAGACGCAGTGATGTTAAGGGACCCAGCGGTGCTGAGGCAAATGTCCGGATATCAGCGCACAGGCACGACGTTCTTCCGGGATCGCATTGCCAAGATGAACAGGTTTCTGAACAAAAAGACGGATGATGGCAAGCCGTATATCCGGTATCTGATCGACTCGTTCCCGTATGAAAAGCTGGGATTAAAAGGGAAGAATCCGTCGGAGCAATTGAAGCAGACTTTTTCCTGGAGAGGAGACACTGGACACGAAATGGATTCGTCCATGGTGCTGGTGGATAAAACGAGAGCAGGCAAGGCGATGGAAGTCTTGAAGGAGCTGATTTTCAGCACACGGTTCCAGCTGCAGTTTTCATGGGGAGATAAAGAGTCTTTTTGGCTCGCGTATGAACTGGCCCACCAGAACTATTTCTTCTCGCCGTGGGGCTTGAGTTTGCTCGAATCCGTGCCGAATAACGACCTGGCGCACCCGAATACGATGTGTGGCAGTATGGCCCACTTTTTACCGACAGAGAACGAAACAGACACGTCGGAGCTGCTTTACGTCAATGGCAAAGCGCTGCTGGAGCCGTTCCCGTCCGGGGTGGAGAAGACTGTCAAGGGCAAGCGCTCGCGAATGTTTAATTTAAACCCGACGCACCTGACGCCTCGGTACCGCCATGACGACTTCGATCTCGCGACTTCCAAGTCTTTCGAGTGTATGGACAATTTGGGATCTGTTCCACTCCCTCACTACTTCTTCAGTCGGTTGCTTCGACGTCGGTTCCACTACTTTGCAGCCGAGACAAACGCCTACGAGGCGTTGGGGGATTGTCCTGGACGGATACAGTAGAGTTTGGAGCTCTCGTCCCTTGTCGTTTTCTGTCGGTGGATGGGACAGGGACTGAGATTGTAGAGTGATGTTCAATGTACAGACTTTTTTCCTTTGACCTCATTCGTCATTTTGGAAGCCAAGAGTAACAGGAGCAAGAAGAAGAAGAAGAAAGCAAGATGATGGCGGCAGGAGACGCACCCAAGAGCATTGCTCGATGTGAGAACTGCCGGAAACCCTGTCACAAGCGATGCAGTCGATGCCGAGGGTTCGCTGTGTGTGGTGAAGAGTGTATGAAAGCTGCGTGGGGCAAGCACAAGGCGGACTGCAACAAGGTGGTGGAGGCACGGGAGGCTGCGAAGCAGATGGGGGCGGAACTTACCGGTGTGCCCTGTATGATCGACCCGGAGGCTGCGCTACGCCTCAACCGTCGAGCGTTGGACGTGTACGAGAAGCACGGGGTGGACGAACCTCCAGGACGCGGCTCGACAATGGACGTGGATAAAAAGTTGGTTTTTTTCTTGGATGTTCTCAAAGAACACGACAGCTCGGCACCTGCAAACAGAAACCTTCCTCTTGCTGAGAAGATGTTTCTCAATCGCCGCTTCAACAATACGTACAAACACGCGATGGAGACATTCACTCCGAATGAACTCAACCGACTGAATACGCTGATGAAGACGCACCACGTTGGAGCGGCTAACTGTGAGCCGTAAGGTGACTGCAATGAAGCCCGAAGGATAATATCGTGGATAAAATCCTGAACTTTTTTTTTTTGGTTTTGCAATTCTCTGAATAACTTGGGAACTACGAACACCTTTTTGCCCGAAAGAAATGCATTTTCACCATGAACTTGTGCTCTGCTGCTACATGTCAGCATCAAAACACTCCCGTTTTTTCACTCACAAGCCACTGCGGGGCGGCAATTGTTCTGCCACAGGCGACGACGTGCGTAACTCGTTGGGAAAGACGAGGACGACCAGGGACCCGTGTAGGTGCTAGCATACACCCAGCCGTGGTCGTCTCCCTTTTTGGTGGAATAGGCCCATCCAGCTCCTTCCAGCCCCTCAGGCACTTCCGGTGCCACTTGATCGAAGTTGTCGGAGGACGTTTGGACGTCGAACGTGCTCCAATGGCGACGCTCGTTGTTGTGCGAAGGTGTCCACTTCCCGTCCACATAGTCCTCATTCTCCCAGATACACAGCGTCTTCTGTCCATCTGTCTCTTCCGCGAAGCAAATATCCAACTGGATCGTCGTTTTCTTGTCCGGTTTTTTAGCCGCCGACTTTAAACTTTCCGGGACGGATAATTCGTACGTCTCCACAACAGCTTCATTGGGGCGTCGCTCAAAGGTGGACAGCGGGAGACTGAGTTCCCCCAGCAGATCGTCCACCTTGAAACGGTCGTTGTCCACCACTTGAACCACCAGTTGACGCTCGGCATTGGGCGACGTGTGTGGGATCTCGAACTCGAAAGTCTCCGCCGGCTGCCAGACCGGATCCAGCGCCTCGGTGATGCACGTGGAGCGCACGTACTCGTCTCCCAGCTGGAGGGTGACGAACGGGTCACTCGCGCTGCCCTGGATGAAGGTGTCGGCCACGGGCAGGTTGCTGGCGCGCAGCAGCGTCACGATGAGCTGCGGCATTTTAGCTCACTTTTTGATTTTTGGATACTGTAAGCGAGTCTCACGTGATAGACGTAGGTACGATATTAGATAGAACATGATATTGATTCTACAAGGTATTTGAAGTTCATTTTGATACGGATTTATGAAATGATGAGCATACCATAGTATACATGTGATTGAGAAATAAGGGTATCGGTTGGATGTATATTAATTATGAGATTCAGTTGAAGCTAGATTCTCAGTTAATAAAGGTCATTGCGTTTGCTATCCTTGGCAAAAAAGGTCATTGCTATTCTGCGTCGGATCTTCATCCACAGTTGTCGGTGCTGGAGTCACAAATCCCTCCTTAGCTCCTGTAGGTGCAAGTGTAGCGATGTCATCCTTCGTATCCGTCGGAGGGAAAGTAATGTCTTCACCACCAGAACTACCCGTCTTGCTTTGACCCATTGAAGCCGTAGGAGCTTGAATAGTTTCGCCAAAACCATCGCTTCCACTTCCACTGTTGTTCTGCTGTTTGGCATCATCTTCACTACTGCCACTCGAACTACCGATTACACCGTCATCTCCGTGAATCTTCACGTGGAGAACAATCTCACCTCCTTCAGACGAATGTGGCACCCACAGTACCAGTGAACCTCCACCAGATCCCGGTACACCCAGCAGACCCGCACGCCAACGATCCAAGTACAACGTCTTGTCCTGAAGCTCCTTCACTGTCGAGTTCCACGTCACCGTGTCGCCGCTGTCCACATCCACCTTCGCCACCGTGTCGCCTCCAGAGTGAATGTGCACCGTCACGTCTTCCGTGTCCAGACTCTCGAAAATGATGGTCACACTGCCATCCCCTGCGTGTTTCCACGTGCCGTAGCTCCCATTGAAGGCGTAACCCTCGGTCGTGAGTGCCAGTGCGTCGTCCAAAGACCCATCGTCGATCTCTCCCATGAACGCCGTGGGGCCACAGATCGGCTGGATGAACGTCGACATCATGTCTGCGATCCCCGTGGGGTCGAACAGGGCGATGACGTCCAGTCCCATGTCCGCCACCTTCGCCAGGTAATCTACAGTCGAGATGGCGTCTCCTTCGTCGTCCACTGACCCGTCCACGAGTCCGTCGGAGATCGTACTCATGACTGTGCGTAGACTGTCGCGAGTACTGAAGGCGTCGTCCGTGAGGTTGCGCACGCAGTTGTTGGTGACTGCGGGGATGTCCGATAGGAAGAGCTCCGAGACACTAAGAGCTTGACGAATGGCGCTAACGGTAGTACCAGGGTCTCCGCTTTTCATGGCAACAATGAAGTCCGTAATTTTTGTAGTAATCGCTTGAAGCTTCGTGCCACAAGTAGCCCCCGACGTCAGGACGTCTTGAAGCTGATCGAGGCTGTCCTGGTCCAGTTTTTCGACTGAATCGTCGACTCCGAGGTCCTTGATGAATGCCAAGAAGTTGCTAGGGTTTAGCACGGAAGTACCATCCTCCACCGCCGTTGTGACGATTTGAGTGACGACTTTGGCGATTTCGGCTCTCAGTTCCAGGTTGTCAGTGTTCACAGGGACGCCCAAGCACGTACAGACAGCGGCTGGCAGCTCGTTAACGACAAGATCCGACTGGTTAACTAGCGTCAGTAGTTGCTGGCTTTGGGTCTCGTTCGCTTGTAGTTCATTGACGTAGCTTACTAAGGAGCTGGTGGCGGTGAAGAGTTTCTGGCCGCATTTGACTCCGAGTTGGATGGCTTCACTGGCCTTGAGCAACTCGCCGAACACTCCAGCCGTCGCCGCATTAAGAGCTACTGTAGCCACCGATTTCACCTTGGTAAGCACTTCCGAAGTACAGTCGGAGCTCTGTGGGATGCACTCCATGCCGCATTCAACGGGGTAATTCAGCGGACACTGCGCCCAGCATGTTGCAACGTGGTCGGACTCGTAGCCGGTGGCACAAGTCTTGGTGGACAGGTACGTCTTGCGGTAACAGGCAGACTCAGAAGCGTTGACGGGGCTGATCCAGTTGGGAGCGTCGGACTCGGCTGAAGACGTCGCAATTGCGATGGAAACAGCAAGTAGAACCAGCCAAAAGAACGTCTTTCGACGTTCGATAGCCATCGGACAATTTGCTTGAGGGTGACGAGGCAAAACGACAATTGGAGGCAGATAAATCCAAGTTGACAACCACGAATACACGACAAATAGCATCCGTCGACGAGAATGATAAGGAGGGGGCACCAGCCAACCAAGTGATTGAATACGGTTGAAGTTTTTATGGTGTCGTTTGGTTAACGAGCAAACATACGGGTCTGCGGCAATGCTGCGCAGCGTGGAACATAGATCTTGCCACTTTTGTACTAAAGTATCAACCAGTAGAAGAGAATGACAAGCTGGTAGGGGCTATTCAAACTTGCCTACATGTAATAGCATGCACTTGAAGTAGTATCCTTCTCTGTGCAGCAGGTACATGTACTATTCAACTTGTTTTTTTCGCTACCTAAGGCTACATGTTCCATCCTCATTCTCCATTTTAATTTTACATGTTAATCTTGTCGACAAGCAGAAGCTGGGGAAGGGCATATGTTCATCCAGCACGTCGGTAAGCATTACTTCGTAATTTTGAAACGTAACGCTGCACCACATGTAAAGAAAAACGAGAAGCCGAACGTGCAGGCTTCGTGAAGTTGTGCGCCATGAAAAGGTTGCTGATCTTGCTCTGAATTGCAGAAGTTACAAAATAAATAAAACACTAAATCTAGCCTTGAAACTCATTTTATTTTCTCACCATGAAGAACAAATACTTCTGCAGTGTACTACCGATAGTAAGCTTTAAAAACAAACATTAAATTGTCATCCTTCGGTCAAGCATGGTCATGGATGTGCATCTTAACCTGTGTATTTCCACCGACAGTGAAATGGAAGCGACCTCTTGCTGAATTGTGCGTCTTCTCACCGTCTGTAGGCGCAGGGGTCACAAGTTCATCCGTCGAAGTAGTCGGTGCAGGTGTAGCAACGTCTTCATCACTACTCGTACCGGAGCCTGCTGGCACTTGATCCACTTGGTCTTCATCTTGAGTCGTTGTTGGGTGGTCTGAGCTGCTTTCCTCGCTGTTTTCTCCACTGTTCTGACCAACAACGCTACTACCATCATCGCCATTACCATTTACCCACACGTGCAGTAAAACATTTCCTCCTTCAGACGAATGTGGCACCCACAGTACCAGTGAACCTCCACCAGATCCCGGTACACCCAGAAGACCCGCACGCCAACGATCCAAGTACAACGTCTTGTCCTGAAGCTCCTTCACTGTCGAGTTCCACGTCACCGTGTCGCCGCTGTCCACATCCACCTTCGCCACCGTGTCGCCTCCAGAGTGAATGTGCACCGTCACGTCTTCCGTGTCCAGACTCTCGAAAATGATGGTCACACTGCCATCCCCTGCGTGTTTCCACGTGCCGTAGCTCCCATTGAAGGCGTAACCCTCGGTCGTGAGTGCCAGTGCGTCGTCCAAAGACCCATCGTCGATCTCTCCCATGAACGCCGTGGGGCCACAGATCGGCTGGATGAACGTCGACATCATGTCTGCGATCCCCGTGGGGTCGAACAGGGCGATGACGTCCAGTCCCATGTCCGCCACCTTCGCCAGGTAATCTACAGTCGAGATGGCGTCTCCTTCGTCGTCCACTGACCCGTCCACGAGTCCGTCGGAGATCGTACTCATGACTGTGCGTAGACTGTCGCGAGTACTGAAGGCGTCGTCCGTGAGGTTGCGCACGCAGTTGTTGGTGACTGCGGGGATGTCCGATAGGAAGAGCTCCGAGACACTAAGAGCTTGACGAATGACGGTAACGGTAGTACTGGGGTCTTTACTCTTCATAGAGCTGATGAACTGCGTCACCTTGTGAAGAATAGCTTGTAGTTTGGAGCCGCACGTAGTTCCAGCAGTTAAAACGTCCTGCAATTGAGTTAAACTGTCAGCGTCAAGATCTTGAACTGAATCATCCACCCCGACGTCACTGATGAACTCCAGAAACGAATTAGGATCCAGTAAAGCTGCTCCATCCTCCACCACTGCAGTCACAATTTGTTGCACTGCGTCCACCACTTGAGCACTTAATTCCAGTGTTTCAGTGTTCACAGGAAGTCCAAGACACGTGCAGACAGCAGCAGGTAGCTCGTTAACCACAAGATCCGACTGGTTAACTAAAGTCAGAAGCTGTTCGCTTGGGGTTTCGCTGGCTTGTAGTTCATCCACATAACTGACAAGGGAGCTAGTGGCAGCGAAGAGCTTCTGACCGCACTTAACTCCGAGCTGTAGCGCTTCGCTCGCTTTGCTCAGTTCGCCGAATACTCCCAACGTCGCTGCATTCAACGCCACAGTCGCGACTGAGGCGACTTTATCCACGATTTCCGAAGTGCAGTCGGCGCTCTGTGGGATGCACTCCATGCCACATTCAACGGGATAATTCAGTGGACATTGCGCCCAACACGTCGCAATGTCATCGGACTCGTAGCCGGTAGCACAGACGTCCGAAGAGAGATACGTTTTACGGTAGCAGGCTGACTCGGACGCGTTGACGGGACTCACCCAGTTGGGCAGGTCGATCTCGGCTGAAGCTCTGATGAAGAACGCGGCAGATAGCACCACAAGACGAACGGAGGCAGTTCGATGTTTGATAGCCATCGGATTGGAGAGATGAGAGGGTCTCGTGGTGAAATTGGGAATGCAGTGGATGGTGAGCTTTGAAGTGCTCGTAGTCAATGAGAAATCATCTACCCAGTCAATTCGTAAAGTACTTCTTTTCACTCATGCGTACGTCTCACTGCATCTTGATCCTCCCACAATGTTTGCATCCATGACGCCATGTACACTGCACTGTAGCCATCGAAGTGGTAAGTAAGTCGAGAGGACCACCCGATCAACTTACTGTTTTACCGACAATGTCAGTCACAGTGACTGCTCCAGCGATATCCACCGTCCAGATGACAGTGATCACGTGACAAAGAGCGTCTGTAGTCCAGACCAGACCTTGGATGGCTTCAAACCTTCTTGTAGTTGGCAAAAAGGAATTCAAATGACAAGGCCTTCGACATATTCGCATATTAAAAAATATTTGTTTTAAATAGAACGCGGATCAATGCATAAGCAGTAGTGCAACCGCCACAACTGCAGCAGTTCTCGCCAGGTTTGATCCACACGCGAACTGACCCGCGAGTCGTGCTTCTTAGTCAGCAGGTGTCGAGCAGTTGCCGTTTTCAGTCGATTTTCGTGCCCCGCAGATTTGCCGATTAGCTTGTGGGTAAAAAAACCATGTCATCCATCCTAATCCCCACAGTGTTGTTGATCTATTTGACTTGCCAGAAGGAGAGGTGTCAACCATACATACACACTTACTTAGTCACTGGAGGGCTGTCAAACTCCCCGCACTTGTGTTTTTGCAACGCCAAGATGAAGCGCAACAGTCTACAGGCCACGACTACAGCCACCATCGAGGAAACGCAGTCGTGGTCCAGTATCGTACTCAAAGATAAACTCACTCTCGAACACGTCGCAGTCGACATCACCACCGACCACGTCCAGTATCACCTGCACTTGGAGCTGGAGCATCCGATCCCCGAGTCTTATCTTGCCAATGCCGAGTACCTGGCGCTGACGTACCCCATGGGTGGCATCTGGGAGATCCTAGAGCTAAGCGACAACAACCGCAAGGTGCACTGCATGTCGTGGCGCAAGACCGAAATGGACCACTTTGAAGTGGAGGAACTGGCCAAGAAAGTCGAAGCAGCAGGGAACTTCGTAGACCCAGCGAACACCGACAATTCCACACTAGAAGCAGCAAAAGACGACGACCTACCGCCGACTCTGTTCCCGTGGAAGATGCAGCTTGGGAAGTGGGGGCACAGGCACCACTGGTTCCTTCGAGACA
>LGSM01000841.1:0-10129 GCA_001314345.1 Phytophthora multivora | reverse complement strand
TCAAAGTGGCCGTGTCGAACGGATTCTGCTGGGCTCATGGCGGCGGCAAGCGCTGCGCAGTCGGAGGTTGTATCAAACCAGCTTACGGGCGGACGCACAATCTGTGCCAAAAGCACTTCGTGCAGCTGCGTCGCACCAAACACTGTGCGGTGTAAGCGCTACAAATGATCAATGGCGGGTAGTCCGTCTTCTGTCAATTGTCCTCGTGGTTAAACTGTTAAACGGGTTATCCGTTAATTTTACAGGTGGGAACGTTGAAGTTGCCGGAAGATATGCAAAACCCAGGTGAATTAATGGGAATCTTAGATAACGCTTCGACGCGCGAATCAGGCAATTTGACTGAGCAGCAAGTGCTGAAGTTTCATCAAGGGACTTTGGCTCACGTTGGCGGTGTCACCGCCACTTGCTCTTTGCGTAGTCAGAAGTATCGACATCTGCGAAAACTCTTGCCTTTTTTTTCTGGAAATAATCACATCACCTGTCAGCTAGAGCTGCTGCAAACTGTTCCAGCAGAAGTGAGGGACAACGTTCTGCTTTTTCGTACACTGCTAGAATAAATTCCGTCGGATAGTCGGACGCCGAAGTAGGATGACACCGAGAATCTCCCAGTAAAAACACACCCAAGAAAAACGCGACGTGAGACTTGGAGGCGCAGTCAGAAAGATTCCTTTGCCGTCGAAATATCTGAACGAAACATGATCAATGACGAACCTTCTCGAATTCAAAACCTACTACTTTCTGGGCTGTATCGACAGCGTGAACACCCTCCAGGGAAATTGATCTCGCTGACCTCAGTCACCTGGTTGCCATCCCACCAGAAAGGGGGCCATTTGTCCCGGTGATGAGTGACCAGCTACTCACTGAAACCCCATCATAGAACCGGAACGCTACTGTTCGTCATGCCATTCAGGCAGATCCAAACTTTTTACTGCATTTCGGAGCTGCAGCCCCCGTTTCCAGTCAATTTGGCTCCTTGCTGCAGATCCGAGATCCAAAGCTCGTGCAACAGCGGTCCAGCGTGTTAATTTCCACCACAAAAACGATTTTTTTTTCTGCTTTCGCTTTCGACTCTGCATTAATGGCGCGACGGATCTTGGAGTTCGCATGGTGCATCCCTTCGTAGTAAACTCGCTGTAACCTCCCAACAGCGCTGACTCGGCTCATTCTCCAATCACAACCAGATTTTTCTATGGCAAAAGCACTGCGTCGCACCAACCAGAGGGTAGTGGAAGCGGCGGGAGGTCAGCAATAACTAGTTAATCCATCTTCTGACAATTGTCCACGTAGTTGACTGGGTATCCCATCCCTTAAATCTGGTTGGCGAGCAGGTGAAGTCGCCTTAGAAACAGACCCATATTGCTGGAAGATAGTCGAACGCCATCGAACAAGAACGCCACCGAGAGCCCAGCAAAAATCGATCCAAGAAAGAATCTGGAGCCCTCCAGAATGGCCCACCCAAGTTCAGACTGTCCTACATCTATCTGCATTGACAGTGTGAACGATGACCAACTGAGGAACTGATCGCCTGGCTGACCCGAGCCATCTGGCAGACAGAGAGGGGCTATTTGTTCCGGTGGTGAGCAGCAGTCCGCTGAAGCAGGTCACAAGTTGTGACTCACAACTGTTTGAACTTGAAGGCAGCCATTCACCATACCATCGTAACAGTAATCTCCACTTGGCATTGATCTTTCGTCGTTGCTGCGGATTTGAGACTGCAACGTGCCGTATCCAAGTGACAAGTGCATATCTGGCCACTTTCGACTCAACATTGGGGCATACGCGTCTCGAAATTCGCAACAGTCTCGATATCCTGCCTACCAACAGCATCCAGATCCAAATCCACAATTTGATACAGCAACAAACCCATAATGGTGTGCTAAGTACCCATTTATCAGTATCAGCCACCTGAAAGAACGCCAAATTACTTCGAAGTATGTAGAAACATTGGGCTTGAAGATTTTAAAAATATTTTCCACGACAATCGCCAAGAGAGCCTTTCACCTTGGCATCTCGGCTTGCGTCAGACACACACCAAAGCGGTCAAACTTGTGTGGATGTTTCCTGTTGAACGGGGTACTCCCTTGCTCGTTGAATGTGGTGAAACTTGGTCTGAGGTCTGTGGTATTCATGGGGTCCGAAAAATAATTTGCGAGCGTTACAGGTACAGCCACTCACAGGCAGACAACCTGATGTGAGGAGAACTTATGCTGGTTCATGGGAGATATCCGTTTTCTCTGGCAACAGGCTGCTATTCTGGTGGTGCCAGCGTTTGGAGGGGCTACATGCATGGGTGCACCAAACGCTGAGCTTTTCGCTTTTGAATACATGTAATGGAACGTTGAATTGAACCTTAGCTAATCTCAGGCGTAACGATAGAAAAATCATATTTTGCACTTATTGTATAAGTCGAGTTGAACCCAAAGGCAATCGTTCAGGCGCCGATGGGTGCACGCTGCTGTCTTTTCAGCATTCGTGCGCTGCAATTGTGGGCGGTTATTTCGATCACGCCGTCTCTGGTCCATTGGTCCAGCGTGAGGGAGGATCTATTCATCATTTCGCACCACCTAACGCACGCACCTCTGTCAATCGAGCCATGCTATGCGCATCAGTCAACTCATTGGACTCTGCGTGGCCCAGCAGTGGAGCCAGCGTCAAGGGGTCTCTAGGCTTCATCATGAACGAAGTCGAGACCGTCTCGACGGAGTTTCAGTGGTTAATTACTCCCTGGCAGTCGGAACGAGCCACCTGGACCAGTTCGCTTTCACCTGGTGATGGCGGTACAAGCCAATCGACACTTGCCAACGTATCCGCTAATCAGGATGGCCAGAGCAAGCCAAAAGTGAGGAGAACGCTCAGCTACGAGGAAAAGAGACGCTCGCGTGAGTGCAAAGTCGCCGGCTGCGAGAAGTACATCATCAACAAAGGGCTCTGTTTTCGGCACGGGGTAAGAGTAATCCCTGAAAGTTACAGCAACCCTCCCCAAATGCTTAGTTTCTTGATTGTAGGGCGGTAAGAAGTGCTCCTTTGCAGACTGTCAATCCAGTGCAAAGAACGCGGGGCTCTGCTGGCGTCATGGTAAGTTTCTTTCTCCACGTATCGTAGTAGTTTCAGCCAAAACTAACCTCTCTGTCTTCGTGTAGGCGGCTCAGTGAAGTGCATTGTCGAAGGCTGTCAGCGTCGAGGGAAGTCGCGCGGGTTGTGCTGGGCGCACGGAGGAGGCACCAAGTGCTCCATTGTCCGCTGCGCCAAAGTGGCCGTGTCCAACGGCTGCTGCTGGGCTCACGGCGGCGGCAAGCGCTGTGCGTACAGCGGCTGCAAGAAGGCTGCATATGAGCGGACACACAACTACTGCGTCAGACACCACGAGCAGTTAAAGGACGGGAAAGAGGTACTTTACCTCTGATTTGAATGTCCTCGAAAGTGCACGTAAGCTTAGTCAAAAAGTTTAGTAGACTTTAATTGTCGTCTATCAGTAAATCTGAGAGAGAGAGACGACTCGAATCTGGAAAACCACCCAGTGTTTGGTGCGGTTCAGTTCGCTTAATGTTACCGTAACATGTCCACCATGAAAATCATGCCTTTGAGTTTTGCGTACCAGCATAAATGGTATACGGTGGGTTTGAAGTACTCATTCGAGTTACCTTCGTGCAACACAGGGATTGAACAAGAACCAGGACAACTGCATCATGCAATTATTAATAAATTGGGTACCCAGGAGTAGAGGTGGAAAACAATAATTTCCGTCCTATAGTTACTGAATTGATCAGTATCAATTATGCATTACGGAATCATTCAATTTTTGTACAATAATATATTGACCAATAATTGCAATACAATACTACACAACACCTGGTCACCAACCGAGAGACCCTCTCCTCCTTGCTGGGAAGCTGCGAGAGAACTATCATTTCGAAATTGTCGATGCTAAACCGCCATCTGATGGGCTACTGTGCTAATCGTTCAATGTGGAACGTCACTACTTTAGTGAATTTGTCTGTTGAGGTCGAGGCATAAATATGAGAATACACAGTAATTGCGCCAGGTATTATTACTCTAGGTGCTGCTACGGCAATTAATACTATGGCGGTGAGCTCACCACCGTTTCCTAATCAATTCTATTCCCCCTCCACTACCCGGGAGGGTACGAGATCTCAACTCCGCGAAGTCGACCTCCCTCAGTTCGTAGAGCACCGACACGGAGACCGCCATGTCTTCAATAAACCGAGCGTAGTAGTTCAGGCTTCAAGAAGGATTGCATGACTCGCAGCGATCTCAGGAATACGAGGTCTATCAGCGCATCCCGATCCTTCCGATGTGCCTCCAAACCTTCCCAGACACTCGGTGTCCCAGAAAGTCGACCCTCTTCAGGCCCCAGAAGCTTTTAGCCACACGGGTCGATAAGTGCCACTTGTCACAAGCCTCCAACAACAGACGCACTCGTTCACACAGATGATCCCAGGATCCGGCGGTCACCAAGATGTCATCGATATATGATCGCCGTCCTAGTACAGATTACTGACCGTTTACCTCCTATATCCCGTCTCGGAAAAGGTCTAACGCGGATCTGGATCCGGATCTGGCGGTCGGAGGGATCCGTAGGAACGCGTATAGAGCGCTGTCTAACAGACGCTGGTAGATCTGTGGGGCATTCTTGAGACCAAAAGACATCCGGTTCCACTCGAACAATCCTAACGGAGTGATGAAGGCTGAGATCGCCCGTGTGCGATCCGTCGTAGACACGACCTAAAATCCATTTGCCGTATCCAGAGAACAATACCGTAACAGGGCGTCGAGACCCTCCAGTAGATCATTGATGAGCGGCATAGCGTAGACCATCAACCTCGTCAAGCTATTCACCAGTCGGTAATCAATACGTAGCCTGATGTCGACTCCGTTCTTCTTAATGATCACGACAATCGGTGATGCCCAGGGTGACGTCGACACTTGGGTGATCTTGGCCTGCAGCAGCCCCTTGATGAGATCCGAGAGCATCTCGCGATACTGTGGTGCTACCTTACGCACCCAATGAGCGATCGGCTTCGCGTCTCCCACATCAATTTGTCATATTGCTCCCACCGCAAGAGGAGGCGAGGCGTTGCCTTTCCCAATCAACAGGTGCTTGTACTTCCAGATCTCATTCACCAGACGCTGGTTCTCTTCAGGTGTATTAGAGGCCGAATCCCCCACTTGGAGATCCTCGATCTTCACTTCGACCGTAATAGTACCAACCTCATACAACACCGTCTCTTTTTCGAGTTCTTCCGCATAGGACCTACCACTCTCGTGAACGAACACTTCTTCGTCGGCATTGCCATCCGCAGCACTGAGATCCGTGTCGAGATCCAAATGGGGTCCGACCATAGGATCCGGGGATCCAATCACTGGTTCCGGCTAGGATCCGACTTCAGGGTCCGGAGATCTAGCCACGGGTTCCAGCTGTGATCCGACTTCGAGATCCGAGGATCCAACCACGGAATCCGGCTGGCACCCGGCCTCGAGATCCGGCTGGGACTCAGCCACGAGATCCGGTCGGGCTCCAACCTCGAGATCCTGGTCAGAGACGTTTGCTGAATCACCTTGCCCCGAGTCTGGCGGTGGGTCATCGCCAGGCGTCACTGTTGGACGATCGTTGGTTGGCAGACGGTTGACGCGATCCGGCTCCCTCGTCCCAGGATCCCGTCTGTAGGCGGCAGTCACTTGGGTCGATCTTCCGGCGGTTCCAACAGCAGGACCACTCGTTGGCGCGATACATTCAGCTCTCCAGCCATCCTTCGGGGTCCTTGGCTCCCCTGCGCATGTCCCCGAGTGCTGATCCAGCTCATCTTGGACCTTGGGATCCGTCGGGACACTTTCGCGTGATCCTCCTGTCACCCCTAGGTCTTCGATACCGACTTGGCGCACACCATCGTCTCCCCCTCGCTGAGGCGCATCTGAAGCACCCCTCGCGCACGCTAGATCGCCCTTGTCGCTTTGGTAGCCGCCGCGCCCTTCCTGCAGGCTTCCGCCGCTCACTCGCATTTGTGTGAATATGAGAGCCCAAGATTCTTAGTGGGCGCGCAATCGGGCGACTTTCCAGACTTGCCCTGTCCATGGCCTATGTCGCATGCGCGACACGGAACTTCAAGCTGAGTTGGGTATGGATCCGACTTTGCTTGTAGACACCAAAATCGGGAGTGCGGTCTTCCTTGAGTAGGCCTTGCGTAGGCGCGTACGATGGTGATCCTCCGAGCTCCTGGGCAGTCCTGTGGGCTTCAGGGTGCCCCGAAATGTTACTTCTGACTGTGAATGATGGTCGCTGTCTGTCGCATGATTATGGGAAAAACAAACTCAAGCCAATATTCGCACAGGTTTATGTAGAAGTAGTCCAAGATGCTTTCCGACTGCAAGCCAAAATACCGCCATCGATGACATCTCGACCTGCCATATTGGAACTACGGACTCATCGTTCCAATTTTGTGCACGACCTCCATCCAAAAAAGGAGGTTCTACCTTCAAAATGGGCGGCGCTCCAGTCACTGCCAGGGGGGGAAGGTGTCCAAGATGCCCACTGCCACTACCTGGCCTTCGAAACGGCCTTTGCGCAATGAAAGGAACAATGGATACGGGCCTCGGCAATTCTTGCCGTTATGGACAACACGAAGCTGTGGGTGTACCCTACGTGTCTTGGCTACAAACAAGAGGAGAAGATGACGCTGCTGTGTCTTCAACGTGGTGAAATTGTTTTGTTTCGGGGCGACTTCGTCCACGCTGGCGCATCCTTTTCGGAAACAAATTTTCGGCTTCACTGCTTCGTTTTGGTAAAGGACATCGACCAACGAGAAAAAATACTACGGCTGCTGCACCGACACGCACATTCCTGTGTACATTCTACGAGCTGACCTGTCGATCAAAAACATCGCTGAGGGCATATGTGCTGTTGTTCAGCAAACCCAGACCGCTAGGAGCACCAGGCCAAGCAAAAACAGTCGAACGATGTGGGAAGAATGTGCAGTAAGTGTATTCCAGAAAATCACTACTCAAAGAGGGATTCTTATCTTCAACACAGACACCGTGTAAAGAATGGAAAAGAGCAAAACCGTGATGAGCCTTTAGACGGTATTTACCTCTGTACGGAATGCAGGCCACGTCGATACTTCGCCGTACGAAACACTTTCTCGCAGCACACCATCCACGGCGTACATCGCAATGAGAAAATCCTCGAGCCTTACTTTAGCGAGGTACCACAATAAACAACTTCTGTCGTTTACAATCTTCTAGTCCTCAGTGCATTTATTCCATACCTATGCATCAACCTGTTTATGCCTTTAATTGTCTCGCTGCCACCGTTGATACTCCTCCCGCTTGCAGTGTAACGTTGCATCACATCTGTGTCGGCTCCTGCTCCTGCTAAGTACCCAGCCAAGGTAACCTTGATCCTTGCTTTACCTGCTGCAATGTACAGCTGCTCACCAATTCCAAGACATTCTTGTGTTTGACTAGTATCAATGTGTGGTCCTACCTTACGAGCAAAGGCGGCGTCGATGATCGACACCTCTGGTCTTAGCATTGTTGATCTTGCACGTTACTTTGGCCGGCTTGAAGTGTTTGCTGGGGACATGGTACTTCCAGAACCCGCGCGACTCTCCGGGCATGGGATTCAAGGTCATCGCGATCTCGTATCTCTGGTACTCGTCGTCTGCAGGGCTGAAGCTTGCAACTCTAACCGTACGCTCCCATGAAGTTCACGTATATCATCCAATATATCCGCTGGCTTGTCGCTAACTGGATCCCTGGACCCCTTGTTCACATCTGCATAGATGTAGGGCGAGGATAGCTCGTCTCGCACCGGATCCAAACCCGGCGAGCGTCCTAGTTTAACATCTTCTCGGTTGCTTCAGGAAGCATGTGTTTGGTTGGATCGAACCACCGGATCAAGTAGTAAAACTCTTCCATTTGGCACTCCCCATGGTCATGAAGCTCCCCGCAGCCGCAGCACACAAAGAAGCAGCGATATGACGGATGGCCTCTCTTGCCGGACTTCTGACAAGTCAAGCGCTTCCAGCAGCCGAGATCCGAGTGCTTCCAGGATCCACAATTAGAGCAGCGCTGTCCGTTCTAGAAGCAGGATCTGCGATCCTGCGGCGCTGAATCCGAGATAGTGGGGGTTGGATCCGATGCTCCTGCTGAATCCGGAGTGGTGGTGGCTTGCGATCCATCACTTGGCGCTGCTACATACGCTCGGCGGAGCTCCCCTCGGATCCAGGCTCGTACGAGTCGGATCCGTACTCTGATCCCACAGCTTGCATGGATCGCCCGCGTAGGGCCGGTTGGCTGTGGTGGTGTCGTCAACTTCGGCCTGAACTTGCTGGATCCCGTCGGTGGCTTCTTCTGTTGGGATCTCGCGCGATCCCGGGCCCACAGTACGTCTTCGAGCTGATCCGCGTCGGCAATCCCGTCGACGAGTTCTTCTATCGGGATCTCGCGCGATCCCGGGCCCGACCCAACGGTTAGTTGACGCACCAGGTGAGGATCCAAGTGAGGATCTAAAGGATTCGAGCGAGAAGTGGGTCCGTGTGTCTGTTGTCTTCGAAGCCTTGAAGGGGAAGATTGCCACGGCCCCGACGCTCCGACACTTTGACCCTGACAAGCAGCTAGCGGTGACCGTGTACACCAGCGAGTGGGCTATGTCGGCCTCGCTGACACAGGACCACAATGGGATCTACTTGCCAGTGACGTTCGTTAGCAGATCCTTGAAGCAGAACGAGGTGAATTATGGGATCGTGCAGAAAGAAGTGTTGGATCTAATAAGGATCCTGGATCTCGGCTACTCTATGTTGGTGGGACAACGGATCCGGATCCTGACCAGACACTCTACCTGTTTCGTTTCGCTGGATTGCAAGAAGGCTTGGGCCAGTGGGCAGCGTTGCTATCTCCGTGGACTCTGGAGACCACTAAGGGTACGAAGGGCGAGGACGAGATTCTAGGACCCCTCGCCGCTAGTATCACCCCGAGATCCGAGGCGGATCAAACCCTGGTGAACATAGCCCCCAGGAAGGACCCGTGCAGAGCGATCCAGATGCCTGTACCAACCGCATGACCAGACGAATAGTTGCTGGTGGTCAGCTTCGATGGATCCGCCAAAGTAAAACGTGACAGAGGACCCTTTAGCGCGATTGTGCGGAAGTTGCCGGTGTGGTAGGTGGTTCGGGCTGCGTCCAGATACGCGGGGAACCTGACGGTCAACGAAGCAGAGTACAATGGACTTCTATTATGTTTCGAGTTACTCTAGAACCTAGCTAAGGGGCGGTTCATTGTCTGCGATGACTCCAACCTGGTGATCCGTCAGATGTGAGGTGAGATCGACTGCAAGGCGCCAGCGCTGACACTACTCCGACAGAAGGCGCTAGTGCGTCTACGGGAATGGCCAGATCACGATTTGCTGCATATCAAACAAGCGTGGAACACGAGCGCAGACAGTCTTGCCAGTGCAGCGCTGCAACGAGAGAGCGGGATATCAGTTGACCTAGAATCGGATCACGGCGATCTGATCACGTTGAGACGTCTGGACGAAATTCTGGCCTCAGGATCCGAGGATCCGGCCCCAAGTATCAGCGCCGTCACTACCCGGAGACATGCCAGAGAGGGGCGAGCCCGAGTACTCGACGAAGAAGCCGTCCAACGACGGCTGGTCGATCGGATCCGACGACCCCAAGATGCGGAAATTTGGATCGCCAGCCTGAAATCATTCCTACAGAGACAGCCGACGGATCTGACAGCGGCTGAAGCCTAGACTTGACTTCGTTTGTTGGCTAACAACTTTAAGTTGGACGATAACGAGCTGCTGTTGTGGTGTAGTGGGATCAGCCAAAATCTGGCTAAGGCTAGATCCTGGTACCACTCGCGCCCAGACACCGACTAACGGAGGGGGTATTCCGATGATCCACGATCTAGAGTGCTGAACTTGTTCACCTTGTGTACCCGTCGGTGGGCGGGATCTGCTCTTCCAGGTAACTTCGAAGGAGTTCTTGGTGAAGATCCGAACGTCTTGGCGAGACGCAGGGGTTGTGGGGTAGCGTGGAAATCTTCACTCTACCACCGAGTTGTAGATCCAGATCTTGAGCGACTAAGTCTAGCTCGGATCTGGCGGCCG
>LGSM01000840.1:0-10132 GCA_001314345.1 Phytophthora multivora | reverse complement strand
CAACGGCAAGAACGCTCGCCCGGTGATGCCGCTGAACGGACGCACCGTCATCAGTCTGCAGTAGGAAGTGTAGAGTTGTAACGTCAAATCTGTATACATTTTGATTTCTGACGAAACCAGTATGTCAAAACATGTAATTTTGCTTTTGAATATCTGACCAAATTATTTGAAGTACACATTCGCAACAGGATCGATGTTTCTCAATATATTAACAGTGCTCTTCTACTTGAAGCTCTGCACGGTACGGTCGTTCAGTGCCTGCACAGGGCGGGCATTCTCGCTCTTGTAGTTCATCTCGATCTCTCCCTGGTTCTCGCGAATACGCGTGAGGTCCTTCGCTGAGACCTTCATCGGCGTCTGCACGACCCACCAGTCGACGATTTCGTCGCATCCAGGTGTAGTAAGACTGCCAGGGTAGTTAAAGAGGCTGCCACCACTAACGCTCTTCTTGACCAAAGCCGAGTAGGACGCCCTATAAAAACAAATCACAAAATAGTGTTAGTTTTTCTTAAATGTGATCCAGGAAGCACGAAATAAAAACTTACAGGTCCATCATCGTCGGTCCAGTGGGGCTGACATCGTCAATGCCATCGATGACCGTCTCCAGCCACGGGTCCGTGTCGCCAGAGGGATCAATTTCCATGAAGACTCCAACCACAAGAAGCGCCGAGCCGTCTTCATTGCTGTGCACGAAGTGAACCTCACCATCGAGAAGCTCTCCGTTGAGCGTGTGCTCTGAAGGAGCGTGCACGTGGAACTGCAGCAGGTCGAACTTGGCTTTGTTCGCTCTCACCTGGCAAGAACCTGTACATGGGCGACAGTTAGAAAACGCTCTATCAACTCGGTGACTGTAATCTACGTACCGTTAACAACTGCAGCCTTGAAACCCTCTTCGCCTTGCGTTAGGTTGAAAGAGCCGCACTCGCCTCTGAAACGGAGTGAGTTCTGCATCTTCGTGTTCTGCTTGGCATCTGCAGCCACAATGTCGATCGGGGACTGACTGGTGCCTGCGCAGTTGGGGTAGTGCTCTCCCCACTGAGCCGGCCCGGCCCTACTAACGCCCCTAGCCAAGTCGGTGGTGGGATTGTAGCCCCAAGGAGCGCCCTTCGCTCCAGCGGCAGTGGCAGTCGAAGCGGCCAAAGCGCAGGTCGCCACAAGGGCAGAGATCGTAGTGATGAACTTCATCTTGAACGTCGTGGAAGTGATGAGGAGAAGGCACGAGGAAAATTAGAAAATGGCATTATACTTTTTAATCACTGTTGGGGTGGAGACTGCGGTGGTACTGTACTGTACTGTACTGTATGGAGAAGCAAGGCAACAACAGAGCCGCAAACTGACATCCACAGCGAGTGATTTGAATGGAAAGAACAAGGGCATCAACTTGATGACCAAGCGCCGATACACTAACCAACGTCACTCGTAAACCGACGAACACCTGGAATTGTGGCTCGTTCGTGGGGTCAGGGGAGCTGCAATTGCTGCTCCAACAACACGAAGGCCAAAATACAGAACCTCTTTAACTTAGAGTCTAAGAGTCTTAGGATCGGACTTCAAATCTCGGTATGAATCTATGTTGAAGGCTAATGAGAAATTTGCCAAAATGCCAATCGCAAAGACAAAATTTCCTCACTCTTCAAATCGGCTGAGAATCGTATGGTTGTTCTTGCAAATAAATAAAATAATGCAAAGGTAAATAATTTCGAGCGATAATGAAAATGAGATTATTCTAAGGTAATCTGTTTCAAGAAGAAGAAGAAGTTCTTCTAATCTGACATTTCCTTTAGTTTTGCAGATATTTTTTATGTGCTTTAAATTCCATGCAGTAATTTCAGAACCTCTCTACAAATTGCGACCTGCAGTGCACCACCGCAATCCAATGCCGATCCAATTGCATTTCCTAAAGATTCTCAGAGATCATAGGCAAAATATACAAGAGATTAGTGAGCACTTTCGTCTGCTGTCCTGCAATGTCGAATCTTCAAATCCCCATGACGTGGTGTAATGCTGGGGGTATCTCCTATGTCCTCCCAGCTGGAATGGCTCGGCGTCGCGTTGAAGCTTCAACAGCATGCAAAACGATACATGTACATGTACAGCAAAAAAATGGCTGGCCTCTTGCCCTGCATAGGTGCTCTTCTCTGGTTAACTTGGTAGTAAACTCGCCGCAATCTCCGTCGCTGCTACAAGCGTTGCAGTCTGTCTTCTTGCAACTCTCTACATTCAGTTATTAAAACGCTGCTTGCGCTCATACCGATAAGCCAATTAATACTGCATGTCCGCACTTCGATCGCAACCACCTTCGAGCCCTGAACGACACCAATATTGACAAATCTAGTGTTATGACGGCAGTGACGCAGCAGTAAAAACACGAGGGCTCGACGTGTGGACGCTCTCAAGC
Source organism: Phytophthora multivora (assembly GCA_001314345.1). Classification (NCBI taxonomy): domain Eukaryota; phylum Oomycota; class Peronosporomycetes; order Peronosporales; family Peronosporaceae; genus Phytophthora; species Phytophthora multivora. The sequence goes on along the minus strand of LGSM01000840.1, from coordinate 7,734 downwards.
AAGCGAGGCACGTCTCAACGCAAATCGCTATTTGTTCTCTATTGAAAAGTGTTCTGAAGTCTAGAGATACGCGGTGACGACGCGACCATTGAGCGGGTGCACCGGGCGTGCGTTCTTGCCGTCGTCGGTGATCGGCAGCTCCTTTAACTGGGCCTGTAGGCGGCCGAGGTCGGTCGTGGAGAGCTTCACGGGCTCTTTGACCACCCACCAGTCGACGATCTCACTGCAAGCAGGGGTCGTGAGACTGCCACCGTAGTTGAACACTCCATGGGCGTCGGCCGCAGCGTTGACAACAACAGCGTATGAGGTTCTGTAGGATACGAATGCAGTTAGTCATACTGTCTGTTAAAAGTTAAAACACTCAATACTCACGTTGACATGCCGACGGTGGAGTTCATACTGACCGTGTCCAGGGCGTCCAGAACGGAAGCAACCCACGGGTCCGTCTCTCCATTGTCGACGGCCTTGAAGAAGACACCAACAACTAGGAGAGCAGAGCCGTCCGTGTTGCTGTGCACGAAATGCACCTCACCGTCCAGATGCTCGCCATTCAGCGTGTGCTCCGAAGGAGCATGCAAGTGGAACTGCTGCATGCTGTACGACGCGTTGTTGGCCGAAACCGCGCAGGATCCTGCAACAGTACACAAACGTTAGATCAGAGCCTAGGTAACAAAACATATTTTCCAGTTTTTAGTACGTACCGCCGTTGACCGAAGCCTTGAACGATTCCTCGGACTGGGTCAGGTTGTACTCGGTACACTCGCCGCTGAACGTGAGCGAGCGCGTCTCAGCGTTGCAGCCTGCAGACGCTCCGATATCGATAGGGGACTGCTTCGAGCCACCGCACGTGGGGTAGCGCCCCGCCCACTGCTCGGGACTAGCCATGTGTGAGTCGTTCGCCTTGTACCCCCACGCAGCACCCTCCGCACCGTCAGCAGTAACGGAGGTGGTTGAAAGAGCACATGCCACCAGTGCAGTAGTAATGGCGAAGAACTTCATCTTGAGGTAGGGACCGTAGCGGTAAGTTTACTGTAACTTTGTAGATTTGCGTCGTTGCGAGCAAATTGGAAATGAGGTTCCGAAATAAGGGGAAATGGAGCGAGCTCATTGAACAAGCAACCAATACTACATGTAGTACATTATTTATTCATGAGAGTCGGATTTACAATGAGTGGCGTCTTGAGTGTCTCGGGCGTCCGTCGACAACGGCATTGAAACGAACGGGATCAAATCGTGGCGGGCTGTAAGATTGTCGTTTGTTTACGGAATGGCAAACTGTTTATAAGATGCCATACGTTGATTTGAACAAGTTTTGCGTCATACATGTACACGTACGTATCGTGGGTGTCTCTGTGACGTGAGAACACTTAAAACAACTCTCTAGCTTGGTTTCTAGGTGTCGCTTTTGCTCAGGCTTCGAGTTGTTGTCTCTTTGTAATTTCCTACCAGGCAGCGCTTTAATCAACCGATTAAGATTAATGCAAGGCTTAACCCTGTCTACTGTTGCTAGCTTGGGTCAACAAGTAGGCGTGGGCTCGTGTCGCGACAACTAAAGGATAATTCGGATCCCGTGCGTGTAGCAGCACATCTACAAATCACGAATGATAATTTGACTATACATGTATGCAGCACTAAATTTCTGCCAGAATGTGTCACTCTTGTCTCGAGACGGATGTACAGGTACTGGAATTGTATCATCTACTGGCAACCGTGACCAAAGCATGGCGTTAATTACCTGCGTTTCTAGGCGAGTTCCTGGCTAAGATTACTGAGTAAGCAAGAACCTACAAGGTTACCATAGTATCCACAGTGAATTTTAGTACGCGAAGGATACGCAGTCTCGTCCCTTCGAAGTCGAGTTTACTTTTGTCTCATGAGCGTGTGGTGATACCGCACAGAATTCTGACTCATTTGCATTCGGCTGACTCAAGTTATCGAACCCTGCCGTCGAGTTACCGAATCTTGCCGTCAGGTTTCGTCCGTACAAATGGACGAAAGCGCTAAAGCGAATACTTTCGTCGCACTCGACCATTCGCTGTTTGGGATGTCCACCTGCTGGCAAGTACCATGACATCAACAGAAGCTTGGGAAGGCAGTAGCGCTGAATGCACAAATACGTATATCTATCGTGGCGACCCACACTCTTCCTGAGCTCAGTGAGATATAAGGACTCTCGCTGGGCACAGTGGACCATGTCAAACCAAAGAGTGAAGCCATTTCACTGGAATCCTGTGCATCGTCAACGTATCCGCGGCTCAATCTCCGACCCTTTCTGGACAGCATTGGCCAATGTTCCACAGCGTGATAGATACTCTTCAGTGCAATGCCAGCCTAAGAACCAAGGACTTCATCAAGAATCTTGATTCAACATACAGGATTTATCTGATACGGAGGTATTTCGATTGGCTAAACTCATCTTTTAAATCTGCTGATTGGTTAAAATTCACCACGAGTCAGACAGTTGTCTAATTGTTCGGTCTCACTTCGTCGACCACGACCAGCTACTCTCGTTTCTCGTCCGGCATGGCGAAATGGATGCTACTACTGGTGTCCTGGGCGCTGCTAGCCAGTGTTAACCCCTGCGCAGTCCTCGCGCAGAGCTCCTCGTCCTCAGTTACCACGAAGGCCGAAGCGTTGGCTCAAGAATGGTTCACCGACAATTTCGACGATAATGAGACGCAACTGGCGGTGGGCGTCAACTCGGCCCTGAACAACCTCACAAGCAGCGAAGTCATGTGCTACGGAGTCCCATCGGTGCAGCGCCGCACGAACGAGGAGAGTCCGAACGGCGGCTGTCCCGAAATTTACTCGGCGGTGAATGCCTCCTGTTCGTGTTTGACGACCGGCTACGCGGACTCGGAGACGTGGGAATTCCACGTCGCACTTAGGACGAGCGAGGGCAGTGACAGCTATCCGACGGCTCTCACGTTGTCAGATGTATTGCCTATTGACTCGATCCGTACGCTGTTGGTGCCGTCCAACCTCACGACATTGTGAGTAGCCTCTAGGGTTAAAGATACTACTTCGAAGTACGAGATACTGACGATGCTGTGGCTGGTGCTGTTGACAGGAGAATTGTAGGGGAAGGGACGTACCCGCAGACTATCACGTTCGTGCCGCAGGACCAGAGTCTGCCTGGATCAACGCTGCCAATTGCCAAAGTAGAGGAAGGGTCTATTGGTATTGCTACAGTGTGAGTGGGCTAGAGTCTGAGAGAAAAGGGGGCGAGACTGACTGTGATACGTCCTGGGGTGTAACAGATCGCTGGAGAACATTGACATGTCCTCGATCACGCAGACTGCGTCAACGTTTTATCCGTCGACTACGTTGAACATGTAAGTTTGTAATAAGTCAGTACTCATATTTATTTGGATAACTTACTGTGATTTTGTGCAGTACATTGAGAAACTGTAACATGATCAAGTTTGGATACGATTTCTTTGCGGGGCTCGACAGCGTTCAGTATTTGTACGTTCACTTTTATACTATTTCTTTGTCTCTTTATTTTCTGACTAAGTTGTGCGTTTTATCAGGGATATGTCCTCCAACCATTTGACAGCCGCCTACGTAGGCTCATCAATCGCCCACTCGTGCTCGAACCAGTTCTGTGCAGTTGAAGTGTTGTAAGTCAATTCTTCCTTTTTCTTTAAACTCGTGTCTTCATCTAACTTTATCTGGAACAGGAATCTGACGAACAACAGCATTTCAACATTCCCCACTGTGGTCTTCAACGTCGATAATTTACAAGAATTGTAACTGTACTGCTTTTCATATTATCTTTATCCAGCACTCTAACAGCGTATTATCCTTCAGGTACATTGCGGGAAATGACATCACGGATTTTAACATCAGCTCGACAGTATTCAGCGCAATCGAGGCGTTAGCAGCCTTTGACTCAGATCTACCTGCCGAGTCTGCTACTTGTACCGATGGAACGTGGCAAACTGCGCACAATCGCACCTTTTGCGTGACTTTGGAGACAGCGACAACGGGTATGTTGAGTATTTTATCTTCGAACCAGTTTAAATTTCTCTGTTTCTTAATTTTTTCCCTCTTATTTTATATTTTGTAGCGGACGTGTCTTCCGGAGGATCCAACTCACTGCTTATCGGCTTGGTAACAGGAGGTTGTGCCATTGTAATCGCAGTGGTGGCTGTCGTAGCGTGGCGGTACTTTTCCCACCAGAAATCCCAGCGCGTGTCTTCTTCCAAGAACGATTTTTACTCGCTGGAGTTCGGCGATACTCTCGACTTCGACGATACCCAAGTGCAAGTGGATCCCGTGTTCTTGAACGATCCCGTGATCATCACGAACCGCCTGGACCACAAGCTGTTAAAGATGGGCAGGTGTATCAGCAAGGGCGGCTTCGGGTTAGTGTTCATGGGCGAGTACAAAGGCCGTCGTGTAGCCATCAAGAAGATCCGCCCTGACCGCAGTGTTTCAACGGCCGAAATCGAGATGTTCCTCAAGGAAATTATCATGATGGCTGTGCTTTATCATCCGCGCATCGTCGAGTTCGTTGGCGTCGCCTGGGACAACCTCCGACACTTATCAGCCGTCACTGAGTTCATGGAGAATGGAGATTTACGGGACGTTCTACACGGGTACAAACTCAAGGGCGAGCGTCTCTCCTGGGAGTCCCACAAGGCCACCATTGCGCTGCATATTGCAGAAGCTTTGTCGTACCTCCACAGTCTCAAGCCAAAGATCATCCACCGAGACTTAAAGTCCAAGAACGTGCTGCTCAACATGTACCTGGAAGCCAAACTCAGTGACTTTGGCATCGCACGTATGCGGTACATCGTAGAGACTCACATGACTGCGGGCGTGGGCACATCGTTCTGGATCGCGCCTGAAGTTCTGTTAGGTCGTGACTATGACGAAGCTGCCGATATCTTCTCGTTCGGAGTGGTTTTGTCCGAAATCGACACGGACGATTATCCGTACTGGAACGACGAGAACCAGTCGAACCGTGGGAGGATCCAAGAAGCGGAGATCTTGAGCTTAGTGGCGGAGGGAAAGCTACGGCCGGACTTCTCGGAGGACTGTCCTAAAGCGATTGTGGATCTGGCCGACTGTTGTCTGCAGAACGACCCAAAGAACCGCCCCACTGCGGCTGAGATTGTCGTCATTCTCGAGCACATGATCCACGCGTCGGAGCGCAGTTCTTCTTCGTTGCAGTCGGGTGCGTGGTCCGTCACAAGCTCTGAGCTCAATCGTTAGGTATAAGTTTTGAAGTTTTTTTTTAAAGAGATAAGCAAATATTTATTTTGGCCTGAGAGGTAAAATAATATATTATATTGGGATGAAAAGGCATAAGTCTACTTACGCTGCACGTAGGGTACGTCAAGCCCAAAGGATGAATCTGCTTGTCTGTCTTATTTAATCATCGTTGGACTGTTAAGGAGGAGGCTCAGCGACTCCGTGAGGAGGCCCAGCGTCTCACGTTGGAGCTTCAGGAGTTAAAAGTCCGCTCCTTGTCTCCGGAGGATGTGATGCTGTTGGATCCGGAGGTGCAGCGCGTGGTGACAGAGAACCGCCTGCTAACGTCCGTAGCCAAGAGCGAGCAGCTCAAAGTCGCCAGTGCGCAGTCGCTTCTCGCCGCAAGCCTGGTGAGAGGAAGATACTATAAATATTCTTAACGAGAGGTATATTTTATTTTACCGAAATGTTGGTTTAGGGACCGCAAGAATCGCACCCGCTGTACACTCGAATCTGCCTGACCAAGGACTGGAGCGAACGTCGAGAGACGTTGATGGCTGTACGTCAACAGAAGCTGCAGAATGCCTACGATTTCCTGATGGCCCCGGGTAGATTCGTTGATCCTGAGAAGCCACATACGTCAGATCATCGCTACGAAACCTCCGAGGGGGATATCTGCGGAATGCACGCTGAAGTGGTGCATTTCCCTGGCGTTGAGTCGCTTGATAAAGTTTGGGAAGCGGTCATGTTCCACTATCAGAACATCGAAATTGACATATCCGAGAAGTTGGGCCACACGACAGTGAGCGATGACTACGACTCCATCGATGGAAATGTGCAGAATATTCGTGTGTTATCGCATTCGGAGAATTGCACGTCTGTTGAGAGCAGCATCGTGACGTTCTCACACTTTTTCTCTAAGGACGACGAAGCTTTTGGTGGACAAGCGTGTGGTGTGCTGGCACTTGACTGCATTGACGAAGACGAGCTCTACCCTTACTTCACGGAGAAGCGTGCTCGACTTGACACTTCAGGTGCCATCGTCTTGAGGAGGAGCAATCGGGTTTCCAAGGAGTTAGGTGGTGAGAGTGAGCTGGTTGTGACTCTGCGGCGTGCAGCATTTGTACGACTTCACAATCCCCAGTTCCCACTGTCAGAAGGCGCTCGCCAAGAGTTACAGTCAGGAATTGGGCGGTGGGGGGACGTGCTGATGAATAGCATCCGAGAATACGTGTACGGAGCACCGTGAATGGCAGCGATCGGGAAAAATCTATTGCTCTACCCGCCGTGCAAAATGTTTGCTTGCAATGCACAACTGTGTGGGGCGTTGCGATGGAAACTCTCAATTTGCAGACCATTGTGCAATAACAGCGATACTGTCGTAATTATTGTAGGTTGCTGAACGTCATAATTGTTACAACATCAACATGTTTTTTATATTTAATACATTTGTTTTCAGACATCATATTACATAAATATAAACTATGAAAAACTTCGATGTGGCGTACCCAAATTGGCATCATAAAAAAAATCATCTGCAATGACACCGCGTCGGCTTCTTCTCGTGCTTCTTGCCGCGCTCTGTGTGGATCTCAACCATTCTCAGACACTCCGCAGTGCCGCTCTACCTCCACGTCTCCAGATGCAAGATATGTGCTCAAATTTCGTGTTAATCTGCGGGTTTGTGGCGAAAAATTGCAACCCCAACAATAAAACCCAGCCTTGGGTGAAAGACCCAGATGAAAAATCCAAGTGCATCGACGGCTTCAACTTGTTCTACCAGCACAATCAGACGCTGTCGAGCTGCATCCAAGAGTTACCGGCCGATTCCACCGACAAGACCCAAGCGCTGGTGTTCTTACAACTTTATACGGACTGGCAAAGGGCAAATGCTTGCAACAAGTTCCACGCAGAAGAAGCCAAAGCGGCCAAAGAATGCTCAGGGGTTAACTCTCATCGACCCTGGAGGCAGACAGCGTGGCCGTTGTATTGCCACGAAGTCTTCACAATGTACAACAGCACACGACACGAGCTGGACCAATTGTGTGATCGGACTCCCAATTCTGATATGTTCTGGGAGGGATACGTGGACTACATCGGCTCCAAGACTTGCAAAGAGTACTACGACATTGTACGAGAAGCCAGAGAGCGAGGGTGTGGGGAGACAGACAAGGCGTTGAAAGGAAACGAATGTCGAAAGATGTTCCAGTGGTATGTGGAGAACAAGGAGGTGGTCGAGACGGACTGTTACGAGTTGGAGGTCAGCAAACCGTTCTACCGAGGGTTCTACACGTGGAAGAAGCATCAGAATTGATCCCAGAAACTGTTCTTGTAAAGTTATGAATTACTATGTTGGACTTGTACACGTATTGTTCAATCTTGTTTAATATTGGTTTGATATGCTAAACGAGGAGATCTTTTATTTTGATAAGCTAAAAGTGCTCGAAAGGTCACAATTCTATACGGCCAGTTTTCAGCAATGAAGATATCCGGCGCATTGCCGCTCTTTCTAGCCCTGCGCACCATCGACGC
>LGSM01000839.1:0-10142 GCA_001314345.1 Phytophthora multivora | reverse complement strand
AGTCCTCCAGTCTCGTCCTCATTCTGAACGCTGACGCTACCACGGTGAACGGCGTGTATACATACGCTTTCCTCGGTCTCATGGCCATGTTCTCGTGCGCCTGTATGCTGCTCAAGGGGAAGCGTTCGGAGATTCCACGTGACATCCACGCGTCGTGGATAGTCGTGATCATTGGTTTCCTCCTTGTTGTAGTCGGCATCTTCGCCAACTTGCTGGGTGACCCCACAGTACTCATGTACTTCGCCATCTACTTTATCGTCGTGATGCTGGTGATCTTCGTCATGTTCGAGCGCGTGACGATCCTCCGTATTGTTCTGGTCTTCCTGCAGAATGTGGTGCCGTCACGAATGGGTAAGGAGGCTTTTATTGGGATGACGGAGGAAGGAACACCCGAAGTGGAGCACACTGGGGCTCGAGGGGGACGTACGATTGCTCGCACTATTGTCAGCATCCGCGACGCCCCCATCGTCTTCTTCTGCAAGATGCCGGACCTCACGATCATCAACAAGGCCATCATCTACGTGCGTCGTAACGAGCAGACCCACACACTGCGCATCGTGCACGTGTTTGCGGATGAAGAGGAGGCGGCGCCGACGCTTGCGGCTTTCCGAGAGATGGCTGCACTGTTCGACAGTATGTACCCGAAGATCCGCGTGGACTTCGTGTCGGTGCACGGCGAGTTCGGTCCGTCGATGATCGAGTGGCTGTCGCGCTCGATGAACGTGCCGCGCAACATGATGTTCATCACGCAACCAGACATTCTCTCGGCCGAGCGGGTGTGTACGGCCGGCGTCCGCGTGATCACAGCGTAGACATTCCCATGTCAAACAATACCATCGTACATGTAGCCATATCTTTTAGCTTCAACTTCGGTCACAATCATACGCGCATGTGATGCTCTACCATATGTAATGTCGGTTGGGCGTTGATTGTGTCCATCCAATCTGATACAAATCCACTTTGTCAATTGCGGCATGAGCTTGGAGGCCGCTGTTGAGCGACCTGATGTCGCCCTCTCCAGCTCGCCGTCCGCCCCCGTCCACTTCCTCCTGAACCTCCAAAAGGTGGTTATTCCCTCGTAGTAACCATTGCTGCTGTTTTAGTTCCCTGACTGAGTATTACGCTGTTCAAACTGTTCAAACGTATCCAGCAATTCCAGCTTCGTCGGCGCTATGAGCTCATTTCCTGCGTCGTTGGGCTTGTGGGGATCGCGTTGATGCTCGTGGAGAACGAAATCGTAGAACGGAAGGACAAAATGTCATCAAACGCGGAGCTGCTGGTCTTAATTATCAAGATTTCCGTCTTAGCGTCGACTATACTGCTGGACGTGCTGCTGATGCTCAGATATCGTTGCGACGGTAGCGTGAACCAACTACAGAGCGCCGTCCCATCCAAGAAGACCAAGTTCTCAACATGGAGACCATTATTGCTGCTGTTAGAGCTTGTGGTCTGTAGTTTCCACATCCCTCCGGGGGTTAACGGGAAGTTTGAAATTACGCAGCTGTATGGAGCCCCGCGTTTCGAGGATACTACGGTGTGTGCATCTTTGCAGACAGGAATTGAGAGCGTGAGACGTGGGGAAGCGTGTTATCTCGTATATCAGTACCCCGTGGAGGTTTTGGGCGTGCTCATGACGGCGAGATTGTATTTGCTAGCGAGGTTTGTCCGCAGCTCGTCAGCTCTCCACTCTCCGTGGATTTCTCTTGTGGGTTCATTGAACGGAGTGGATGCCATGAAGCCGTTCTTTCACTTTAAGGCCATTTTCAAGCTGCACCCGCTGAACATTTTGCTGCCACTGATAGTACTCATCACACTGCTTACGGCTGCTGTTGTTCGCGTCTTGGAGCGGCCAGTTCAAGCTGCATTCGACAACTACTGGAACTCGATCTGGTTCACGATAGTTACCTTGGTAAGTGGGTGTATTCCTCTACAGACGGTTCGGTTTGCTTACCTCATTTTCGTGTAGTCAGGAACAGGATTGGGTGACTATTTCCCAGTGACGTATCTGGGTCGAGCGTTCTCGGTAGCAGGTGGGATGTTCTGTGGCGTACTCATCGTAGCGCTTGTCCAGTCGCTTTTCTTCAATTTCCTGGATCTCTCGCCCAGCGAGAAGAAAGTGAGGTATCTCATTGAGCTGGAGTGGTGGGAAGAAGCAGCCCGCCAAAACGCGGCCAAGTTACTGCAAACTGCTTGGCGATCTGGAAACTTACGGCGAGGCGTCGATATAGGCGACCAGCGTCATCTTTTCTCGCTCATGAGGACTGCGCGTGATCTTCGAATAGATAAACCAGCCATTGAACTGTCCGTTGAAGACCAGGTGACCGAGATGGAGGCCACTATTCTGGCGGAAGTGGATCGCATGGAGACTCAGAAAGTGAAGGTTCTTCAGCGTATCCAGTCCAAGGCATTGCAACTCGCGGCACTGAAGCAGAAGTTAGAGAAGAAGAAGAAGAAAAAATGATGACAGTGGATTAAATTTATATAATTGTTTTTAAAAAAAGCCTCAAACATCTTCGAGTTTTAGCGGTAAAATAATGTACTTGTATTGGTCAATAAAAAGGTAGGGGAAGGGTCCACCGGTTCTGAGGCCAGTTTAGCCATTCCAGCCAAGAAGCACCACTGATCCACCCGCTTCCTCGCTTCCTGCCGCTCCACACGCCCGTCCCGCCTTCCCCAAGGCCTCTCGCCATCAGGGCACCATGTCGTCCGACTGGCTCTTCTCCTTCGACGAGCTGCAGCGCTCTCCGTCCCGTAGTGACGGCGTGTCGCTCCTCTCGGAGCTGGAGCGCCGCGCCGCCGCCTGCCGTCTCATTACGCGGCTCGCGACGGCGCTGCACGTGTCGCTGGCGTCCCAGCGCGCCGCCTGCGTGTTCCTGCACCGCTTCTTCATGCGGCGGTCGCTGACGCAGTGCGACGAGCTCAATGTGGCGGCCGCGTGCCTGTTACTGGCCTCAAAGGCCGAGAACGATGAGACTCAGGGCGTCGATGTACGGCGACTAGCTAAAGCGCTGATCACGCAAACGGCGGCCACGTCATCAGAAGTTGAAGTCGCCAGTAAACTTGTTCAACTCGAAGGGGATGCGCTTCTAGCGTTGAGCTTCGAGCTGGAGGTGGACCATTCGTTCTGTTATATCGCAGCTGCGGTCGACAAAGTCGTCGCGCTCCGGGAGACACAGGGGGACGCTCTGCGTCTGCAGTTAAAGCAAACGGCGTGGAGCTTCCTGAACGACAGCGCCATCACGTGGACGTGTCTGGCGGTGGACGCCCCGTTGGCTGCTAAAGCCGCGGTGTACGCCGCCGGCCTGTTCGGAAATTGCGTGGCGGATGATACAGTTACAAGCAATGGCGAACCGTGGTGGACGGTGCTGGAGACACCAGTGGACGTCTTGAAAGGTGCTTGACTGGTTTTTAGTTAAGTTTTTTTTGGCTTTTTGACGACTCACGAGAGAGTTGATGCTGTTGCTTTAGATGCGGCGAAGCACGTGCTGTCCGCCTACACAGCGCCATTTGTTGATACCAGTGTGCTGCCCAGCGCTCTGGTTGAGTTAGTGAACGTCTTCCACAAGAAGACGGACAAGTCCAGCGACAGCTGCGTGCGTGAGGTTGAAGTGCCCGAGACGCCGTGCCAGTCGCTGGGAGATGCCTTTAAGCAGGTCGAAATCGACGCTGAGATCCTGTTCCAGGGTGTGGAGGGATCTGCAGCTATCGACGAGACCTTTCTGGGTCAAACCACCGCGTGGATCGATGACTGTGTGGTGATGAAGGGTGGACAGAGCCCGTCGAGCCCCTCCGACCCATGTGACGTCGAGAAGAGCATCCCGCTCTACTCGCCTCAGAACCGTGCCATGGAATCGTGCACACAAGGACCCCTTCTTTTGAAGCGCTCGATTGCATTAGCAGAGTGTGGCCGCAGCGTCAAGAAGGCCAAACTACTATGAGAACCACGTGAACAACACTCTGCCTGAAAAAGAAAACATTAAAAGCAGGGCCGACCTGCATACGAAGCGAGTGCTTCTGTATATTTGCCAAAACCTACATGGAAACCAACCCGTAAAGTAAACAAACAAACAAAAACAGTCTACAGTCCATCCAACGAGTAGAGAAGTTTATAACTACTTCGGTCTATTCGCTTTGCCCTACAGCAAACACTCGAACCACTTGACTGGCATCTTCGACTTGTCCAAAAGAGCATCTCCTGACTTGAACGCCACGTCGTAGTGATTGAGCTTGGAAGCGTAGAATCGGTCGCGGTAGCTCTTCCCAAACTTTGACGCTGGAAACCCACCACCGCAGCTGTGGAACTCTACCATGCCGTCATTCTTGCGGGACTTGTGTGAGATTAAAGTGCCCATGATCCAGAAACCCCATTGGTACGATGACAGGATTCCAGAATAGCTTCTGCTACACATCAAGGCGTACACATTGTCGCGGTAGGCCTTCTGTGCAGCTTCGTACGCTTCGTCCAGCTTACCAGTGCTGTAACTCCCGCGCTGGTACGCTAGAGAGCGAATGCCGTCGTCTGCAGGGCAAAAGCCAGTCGTGTCGGCGAATCTCTCCATTAACAGATTGGTATGGTCCTTGCAGGACTCCTGGAAGTAGTTCGACGCCATACTTCCAGTCATTGGAGATCCAGTGCTGACCCACGTCGTGCTATTATCCAGCTTGCATCTCCCGTTAGCGATCGCTCCTGCGATCATGAGTCCACCCATGGAGTGAGAGACGATAATTGTGTCGGAAATGGTTCGTCCCGTGCTTGTCTCGCTGACCTCCAGGATGTGATCGCACACTTTCTGCTGCTGAAGATCGTCCGTCCAGGAATTATTCACCGTGTTGAGCACTGCGTACTTCGTGGACGAGCAGCAGGGCGTGTGGCCCGTCATATTTCCCCAGTAGCCGTACGTGTCGAGGTTCTCCTCTTCCTCTGCAAGCACCCCAAGCCCATGGATGAAAATACACGGACGCGGCTCCGACTTGCAGGAGCACGATTCCTCCAGTAAAAACTCAAACCTCGCCTCCAGTTTTCTACCTGCAGCGGCGATTTGTTCTCCAGTTAAGAAGGATTTCCCGATCGATGTGACTGAACTGGGAGACGCCACCTTCTCACACTCACTAGTATCATTCTTGGGCGCTTGAAGCAGCATGTTGCTCTCGACGTACTCCACCTGGATATCCATGTCCGTACCATACAACGTCAAGCCTGAAGAACCGGAGAAACACAGACCGAATTCGATGTCATTCACCGAGATCTTGAACGAATTGCCGCTTGCACACTGGATAATGCTGCCGTTGCTGGCCAGAATGGTCGAAACAGCCTTGGCGTCGCTCAACGCCGCTGCAATGGAGTTCACAGGCGGGAGGATATTGGCGTCCATACACTTGACCGAGGGGTTATGGTCGCTGCCATTCAGGAGGCTGCGAGACACGTACGCCACTCCGCTCACGAGCGTGTAGTTGTACAGCATTTCATCTTCAGCGAACGCAGTGAAGGTGTCGTACAGGACACTGGAGTTGTCGGTGGACACGAGGGGGTTGGCAAGGACAGAAAACGTAGATTGACCGTGGACTTCCGTGGTTGTACGCTTGATCGAGAACCGGAGATGCAGGGAGGGCCATTGACCATTCACGAGCGTTAACAGCGCTGCAAGTGCAAAGACAACCGCGAAAGTTGGATGAAGTGCGGGCATCTTTGGCGAATTTCTCGTTCCAAGAGAGCAAAATGGTCACTGATGAGAGAAGATGTCAATGTGCTTGGGAGCGTCAAAGGATGTCAAGTTCTACGTAATGAAAAGCTTCCCATCCACTCACCGAATTCCACGACTTGTACCACATAAAAGTACTGATGTGCATGTATTCGGTTCGCTAGCCATCATGTGTTTTTATCTTGGAGCTTTGACATGACGTTCAGTTCAACATGGAGGTCAGAAGTTTGTCGACTCTTGTCTAATCCTACAATAGACACTCAAACCACTTGAGTGGCATCTTCGCTTCATCCACCAACGCGTCTCCGCTCTGAAAAGCGACATCGAAATGGTTGAGTTTCGTCACGTAGAATTTGTCTCGGTAATTGCTGCCGAACTCGGACTCGGGCAAGTCTCCGGCGCAGCTGTAGAACTCCACCATGCCGTCGTTGTGTGGCGATTTGTGAGGGACCACTTTGCCCAGTAGCCAGAACTGCCACTGATAATTAGAAACCAAACCCGAATACTTGGAGCTGCACATCGCCGCCTTCACATGCGTCCGATACACCCTCCGAGCTGCTTTATAAGCTCTGTTCAGCTTGGCCGAGGCGTATTCCCCGCCTTCGTACGCGAGCGACCGGATCGCGGGACTGACGGGGCATCGGCCAGTGACATTCGCTAGCTTTTCCACGATCAGATTGGTGTCGCCTTGGCATGAACCTTGAAGGTAATCAGAGCCCATGCTTCCTCTCATTGGAGCTCCCGTACTGACCCACGTTGTGCTTGGCGCAAGGCTACACTTTCCCGCAGCGATTGCGCCGCCAAGCATGAGCGCTCCCATTGAGTGCGTGATGATGACGGTATCGGCGATCCTGGACTTGACGCTCGTTCTACTCACGGCCAGAGCCCGATCGCACACTTTTTGCAGCTGAGCGTCTTCAGTCCATGAGTGGTTCACTGTATTGAGGACGGCGTACTTAATTGACGTACAGCACGGCGCGTGGTCTGTCATATTCCCCCAATACTTCGTAGGGAACGAGTCCTGGTTGTCCGGCATTTCCGTTTTGATCCCCTGTCCGTGGATAAAGATGCATGGACGGGGTGTCGACTTGCACGAGCACGAATGGGGATGACCCAGTGAGAAATCGAGAGCAGCTTTCAATGCCCTGGAGCTTCCACTTGGAATACGTTTACCCGTCAGCAGTGACTTCCCGATTGCACTCAGCGTATACGACGAAGCCAACGCCCCACACTCCTCAACTGAGTCGCCTATAGGAGACTGAATACCCTTCAAGTTGTCAGCGTACTCCACTGTAATGTCCAAGTCGTTGCCGTGCATTGAAAATCCCGATGAACTTGAATAGCAAAGAGCAAAGTTAACGCCATTGACTGAAGCCTTGAACTGGTCTCCACCTGAACACTCGACGACACTGCCGCTGCTCGTCTGCAGTGTGGATACGGAGGAAACTTCGCTTAATGCGCTAGCGATGGCGTTAACTGACGGCAGTTTATCCCAATCGGAGCATTTTGCCGGGGAACCGCTTGAAACGTACGCGACGCCGTCCACGAGAGTGTAGTTGTACGCGTTTGAGTATTCCGTGAAGCTTACGAAAGTGTCGTACAGCATACTGGAATCGTCATCTCTGGAGACACGAGGGTTGGCGAGCACGGTGAAGTCGGAGTGACCGTGGACCAGCATAACGTTGCGCTTGATCGAGAAGTGGAAGCGTAGCGACGGCCAATGCCAATCGCTCTCAGCCCTCGTTTCCGTTGGCCGAAGAGCTGTAGAACTCTGCACAACGAGTGCTAACAAAGCCACCACCGTCCACGGAGACGCCGGCATCTCACTTCGCTTCCTGGTCGTTTGCTGTTCGTATCCCGGCGGCGACTTGAGATGTGACCAAGTCGCTCATCGCGACGTTGGAATGGCGCAGTGGCGTCCCATCCCTAGGGAACGAGTATGGTGAAAATTGACCAAACACGGACAAAAGTTCAAGTTCACTGATGACATGTGAACGATAATATTCTCTACACCTTACAGCAGACATTCGAACCACTTGAGTGGCATCTTCGCCTTGCTCAGGAGTGCGTCTCCGTATCGGAACGCTGTGTCTGCGTGGTTAAGTTTCGTTACGTAGAATTTGTCCTCGTAGGAATTGCCAAAGTCCGAGGTAGGGAACCCACCGGCGCAGCTGTAGAACTCGACCATGCCGTCGCTCTTGAACGAATGGTGGGGGACTACAGTGCCCAACATCCAATACCACCACTGTCGCTTCGATTTCAGTCCGGAGAACCCGTCGCTACACATCAAGGCATCCACATTGCTCCGATACGCCTTTTGTGCTGCCACATAGGCTTTATCCAGCTCTGGGAAGCTGTAACTCTCCCCTTCGTAAGCGAGAGAGATAATACCATCATCAGCAGGGCAGTACCCAGTCTTGGACACGAGATCTTCGACAACAAAGTTGGTATCGTTCTTACACGAGTCTTGGAAATAGTTGGAAGCCATACTCCCCCTCATTGGCCCCGACAATCCCACCCACGTTGAACTGGACGCGATGCTGCACTTGCCCGTAGCGATGGCTCCGGCCAGCATGAGGTTGCCCATGGAGTGGGTGATGATGATCGTGTCAGCGATAGAGCTGCCTTGACTGGCCCCGTTCACCGAAAGAGCCCGATCGCACACTTTCTGCTGCTGTTCGTCGTCCGTCCACGAGTTGTTGATGGTGTCCAACATCGCATAGTGCATCGAAGAGCAGCACGGCGCATGGGCCGTCAGGTTTCCCCAATATTTCGTAGGGAAGATGTCTAAATTCTCAGGTTCCTCCGACTTGATCCCCAGACCGTGGAGGAAGAAACACGGGCGTGGCGTTGATTTACACTCACACGCGTCGTCTTCAAAGGAGAAATCGAGGTTGAACAGGATCGATCTTAACTTCCTCGACTCGTGAGGAGACAGCGGTTCTCCGGTAAGTAGAGACCTACCGATAGAGGACACGACAGTTGGCGAGGCGAGTTTTTCACACTCAATTTCACCAAATATCGGCTTCGCAATTCTCTCAGAGCTCTTGAGATACTCCACGTCGACTTCCACGTCGCTTCCGTACATTGTCAAGCCTGAAGACCCCGAGAAACACACACCCAGATCGATTCCGTTCACCGCCACTTTAAACGTCTCTCCACTTGGACAGCCAATGGCTCCAGTACTACTTGATAAACTCGAAACGGGAACAGCTTCGTTCAATGCTTGAATGATCGAGTTAATTGACGGCACCGTATCCGAGTCGTCGCATTCCACTTGCAGGCCATCAGAGACGTATCCGCGTCCGGCAACGACTGTGTAGTTGAACAGCATCGAGTCGTCCGAGAATGTGGTAAACGTATCGTACATGACGCTGGAGCTGTCGTTAGTCGATATCACCGGGTTAGCGAGCACGAAGAAGTCAGAGTGGCCATGGACCTCCATAGATTGGCGCTTGATCATGAAGTGGAAGCGCAACGAAGGCCAAGACGCAGTTGTCCCATTCTCGAATCGGTCACTGTACTTCTCACCTAGTGCCGTAGAAAACACCAGCGCGAGCGCGACCAGCAGCATACCGGTACAAGTACGAGGAAACGAGCGCATACTCTTGGCCCTAAGAGGAGAAGTGAGAGATTTGGTAGCTGTGCCGAGTCGGCACAGGTAATCACTGATACTAATCAGAGCCACCGACCACATCCCATGATTGCCTGGCTGGCTATCACACGTAGTGAGGTCAGAGGATTTACGGTTGTCGTTAGCTGGTGAACTTGTTCTCAAAACTTCTGTCTTTAATTTGAACGTTCAATCAGTGATGACTCGCACACCCAGCGCCGACACGCGGTGAATGTTCTCGTTTGCTGGCTGACGCATGAACATCATGTTCGTGGGGACTTCCATGGACTTGGACAGCCACTGCACCATCGCAGGGTCAAACGCCCCCGTCACAGCGACGAAATCGATCTTGATCGACGGGTAAATGTGGTCGAACAGGTTCACCACGTCCTCGAACTCTCGTGGAACTGGTGCGTCCGGCTCGCAAACGTGAACCAACCGGAGGCAGTACGTGTGCTCGTTCTGCATCACGTAGCGCACAGCCTCGTTGATCTTCGGTAGGTTGGCGACCTTGCAGAAGAAAACAACTGGGGTGTTCTTGATGGTTTCGATGGTCTTGGCGATCTTCACACTCCCCACGAACGCCTGGCCACCTGCCGATAGCTGGACGGACGCAATGTCGCCCGTCCCTCGTTGGAAGTGAAGTCGCAGCTTTCGAGAAATGAAGAGAAGCCCCTTCAGCAGACTCACGCGAGTCAACATGAGCAACACAACCACGAAGAAGGCGGCGAAGTAGATGAAGAAGTACGAAAGCGCCTTGAGGTCTGAGAACGCGTTGGCAAGGATCCCCAGCGTAACTGAACACAGGCAGAAGCACGTGTTGGTCCATG
>KQ473339.1:0-17328 GCA_001314345.1 Phytophthora multivora | reverse complement strand
TAATACTGTATTTGAACTTTACTACACTCCAACCATTCTTTTCATCTAAAAAAATCGATTTTTTCATGCCAAACTTTATATTACACTTTACTTTCCGCTAAACACAACAACATTATATTACACTCCATACACTCCTACGCTGCTACACTTCTATAGTTTTACAATTCAACACCTTAACACTTACCGTATTCTACAAATCTACACTACTACATTTCTATACGTCTATAGACCCATCCCTACACTTATTGACATTTTTTCACTTCGATACTATTACACTTCTTTGTTTGTTTTCTACTGCCTTTACAACTAAATATTTGCATACTTTAATATATATGTTTGGATACTCACACTCCTATATTTATTTTCCCTTTACCATGCTACGGTGATTCGTGTTAGCGCCGTACACTCCAAACAAAATTTCAGCACAGCGGTAAAGTTTACGACAGCAAAAAAGTGTCGTACGCGGTAAATGCCTTTGTACACGAATTCGGTCCACCTCGCGAGAATGTACCGTGTGTGTATCACGTAAATTACTTACTTGTACGCGTGTGCAATGTTGCGTGTTCGCTTCTTCTGGCCGTTGATTGGGTATAAAAATGGACTATACCATATGTCTGGGGATTGTATTTGAATTCAGTATGGTCAAAAATGTGCCCTCCCGAAATCTCATCTCCTATAGACTTGTATTTGCAGAGTTATGTCAACTGATCGCTGATTGGCTACGACGTAGACGGGCGGTCTTTCTATAAACTCAGAATAGGCCCACAATACACAAAAAAAATGTCAAAAGTCCTCCGTGTTTTTTTTTTTTTGGAAATTTGATTTTTGGCCAATGAGATAGCGCTTTGATATCCCAAACTACCGTTATCTTGGGCATTTTGGTGGAGCCTTGTGCCCAAAACATGAAATTGCGATAGCGCTGCTGGGACGTCAAAAGCCCAAAATAGTGCGGATTCTGCGACGTCAAAAGACGGTGATGCGTGCGTATCGCCGCCATCATTAGTATAAGGTGTCCGTGTGCCGGGGTGCGCCAGCGCGGCAGGGGGCAACTTTGGGGAGGCGCCCTGCACTTACTACGTGGGGTTAGCATACAGTGCCCCTTCCATACGCACCACTAAACCGAGGATGGGTTCATACCCTTTTGAATGGTATATGGTATGTCCGTAAGATTTTATATCTAGATGTCACTATATTCTTTTACGAGGCATCTCACTCCGTTGGACAGGTGCACCGTTTATGCGCGGTTCGCCGGTGCAGTTCATTTGAACCGGTAACGCTTACTTGGGCGGTTGAGGTGTCAGGACACCCAGCTGAGTTCAAGCTGTGGATAGAACGTCAAGGTGGGGTTTGTAGGAGGACATTACGAGTAAGATAGGTTTGGGTTAACTTTAATCTTCTCACTTTGGCATTTGCCTCCAACATATCAAGCTCTAATCCAACACACTCTACACTTACTACTTTCGTCTTCCATCCACATTTTACATCTCAATTGCCCAAAGTTGTATTCATTGTTCCATTATTATTCTCCACTTCTTAATTCTACTTTTAAATATAAAATTATATAAATACATTCAGTTTGTATCCTCTTTTTGATGTCTATCACTTATTTTTATTTTCCGTTCAATTTGTTTTTATGTTACGGCAATTTTCATCCATTTAATCCCTCTTCAAAAAAATCAAATATTCTTATTTTGTCATTGTATCATTTATTTACGTTCTATCTCTCTTATATTACGTTCCGCATTGTCAATCTTTTTTTTTACACAACTTCACCAGATTTTACGTGGAAGAATCTAACAAGCCCCTCTTGGCTAGGGTCCTTACACAAAACGTGCATGGGAGGTGAGGCACTGAATACCGCTATCAGATTGGTAAGAATGTTCCCGTTACATTCAGCGTTCCCGTTACAGACACCACATTCAGATTCTGTTCTTCTTCGATGCCGACGGCAAGGTTGAAAACGGCTGCATACGCCCGAACCCTGGCGTCATTCAGCAGAGCAGGAACTACAGTGTCGGGCAGAACAAGCCCCACGGGGAGAAATCCATGCGGCAGCGACGGAACTGCCGCCGCTTGCTTAATGTCTTCGGCACTGAAGGAGTTGCAGAGAGCACTTGAGGTTGTCATTGCGACGATCCATTCAGGGTGGAAGCCGGGTGTGTTCTCCTTCATGCGGTCAAAACCTGGCGGTATTGAACAAGAACCCCATCAGGATTACCAACATTCTGACTTGGCTGCGGCTCGCCAACTCGGTGTTCCTGGGAGCATGATTTTTGCTCTAGAGCCTGGCACTGTGCTTCGTGTGTACGCTGGTTGTTTTGCGACGAGGGACGATTCCAGGGCACGGATAGTACACGTCTCGGTGGGGGTTTGCGTGCTGTTTTGGGGGGTCTTGATTCACAACGGCATGCCGTACGCTACGGAGAACCATCGAGCCCACTGCTACCTCAGATACAAAGGGGTTTGTTGGGTGCCTGAGGTCGTCCAAAACGTGCTACCAGAGCATGATGAATGCCAGCATTACGGGATCGAGATGATGAAGGGACCGTCGCTCCGAAAGAATAGGCTTTACTGCAACTGAAACCCAGTGGGCGAAGCCAACAAACTCAAGCACAAATGAGAAGGTAAGGAGGGGGTGTTCACGTGTGACGTTTGCAACAAAACTACACAAAACAGAGCAGCCTTCGCGTCCACAAGATGAGGGGTCACCAGGAACATGGGGAAGAGTTGATTTGGTTTTAAAAACAACTATTCTGTTCGCAATCAATGTTCAAGACCGTTTACCTTCTCCTATTAAAGTAAATGCCTTACTATATAGTAAAAAAAAAGCTTGGAAACAGAATTATAAATTTAATGAAAGCAGATACACTGATCTATGACTAGTTTGTCGAATTGGGGAACGGATGTCGTCCAACACGGCTCCAAGCCCGCGGTGGGGTGAAAGATTTCTGGAATTGGAGTGTAGTGTCGCCTTTTGAGTCCCGCAAATTTGAGGATCTGGCCAAGAGGGAACACGAACACTTGGGGGTGTTGCTGCATTGCTCGCATCTACCCTTTCAGCGAGGGTTGGCTCTCTCCCTGTACCACTAACGCCGAGGTTGCGCAGACGCCTTCTTCTAGCTCTCCCATTATTCCTGTTCTGGATCAATGTTGCTGGGTCCTGAATACGCGGCGCGGAAACACCCTCTTGATCCCGGTATATGAATCAATGCCTATCATAGTCACCAGGAGTGAGGTGGCGTTGCCCGTTTGATTCAATGATGGATATCAGTTCGTGTAAACACGGTCTGCCGTACACAGTGCGAAATATGCCTGAACAATTGCTGTGTTGAATGTTGCCGGACACGATCTTCTCCGCATCCCCCCAGAGTGCTTCAGTCTCTTTCACAGCAAACCTTGTGATGATACGACCGACACGAATGTATCGGTTCTTCTGTAGAACATGGGGAGCAATCGTGGCATTCTGTGCCACCAACAGCTTTGTTTATTCTGCAGCAGCGGTCCACCACGGAAGTAGCTTCTTAAAATAGTGTAAAGATCACCACGATTTTTTTTCAACTTGCTCTTGATTTTGGCATGGATTCCTTCAACAGTAGATGTGTCTCTGACACCGAAGTGTGTGTACTTCGTGGTGCAATGTTTTGCGATTCCAGACTTGAAATTTCACCAATGCAAGCCAGATAGGCTGTCACAGCCTTACTTTTTTTGCGCAAGCTCCTGCCGACTTATCTGGAAATCTTCTTCGGTTTCCGCGTCTAAAGCCTGAAAAACGGTTGTCATGAAAGCATTTGCCTTGCCACGAATTTTCCATTTTCGGTTGACCAGGGGCCGGGTTTTCTATCTCAACCTGGTCTAGGTGTTTTCGTGCCATGCTCTCCACGTTCTTGACCATATGCCAGCGACAAAACATCGACGGGGTGTCCGGAAATACTCTGTCAAGAGAATTCAAACACGCTATGTCACGATCGGAGAGAACCACTCTTGTACAGTCTATGTCATTTTCCAGCATCATCAGTCGCAGCATGTTGAAGGCCCACCGGAAGTCTTCTTCTGTCACCAACGCAACCACAAAAGTAACCAATGCAAAAATATTGCAACCAATCAGAGTCGATGACTTCAATAAAACGGTTTTGGCCAATAAACAATTAGAACAAAATTACATTCCCAAAATGGCGTAGGCTCCTTACGGCAGCGCCGCGAAGGTCGACTGTGAGAAGTGCGAGCGGTCGATATCGCGCTCGTACTTCTCAAACCACAAGTAGGTATGCAAGGGCATCAAAGTGCGGGACACCCGCAACGAGATCCGCAAGCGCTCTTGGGTCAAGCACCGGGCTAAGCGCGTCGACGTCCAGCGCAGCCGCCGTGCGGTTGAGGCATTTAAAAAATTGGAAGGTATAATTACAGCAATTGCGTTTATGTAAATTGCACCTCACTCTAATACGCATCTATGACAAGGTCTTCGAGGACAGCTTCGCAGGCTGGATCAAGAGCAGTACCCACCAAAGCCTGAACCATCAAGGCGGAAGGGCCACCCGCTTCAAAACCTCAGCCGCAATGCCGCTCTATTTGAGTACAGTTTTGAGAAGATATGTTTGTATTATTGCTATTGTCAGCCTCAAAGCCAATGATTATAATTGCTGTTAGGTGGACCATTTGGACTTGCTGTCGAAGATATGGTTCAAGAAAATATATCTTCTACTACACCCCGACAAGCGCCACCATATCCCATCCGAGTTTAAAACTAGTTCGATGAAGAGCGCTCTTCAGGAAACATGCAAAAGATTGCATGGATACAAAGAGGGAATGCTCGAGGCAGATAGGAACGAGGTAACCCGAGAGCCAATAATTGTGGAATTTTATTGACGGAATAACGGATTATTGGAAATGCCAGGTTCCCGTAAAATATAAAATTGGCTCCGTAATAATATTTAGTTTTTACCAGAGTAAAAGTTATCAGTTGGTAGTCATGGCCCAACTCGAACGACTGGCTTGTGTAAGCGCTGCAATCCACTTTATGCTACCATTCTAGATAGCGCACTCTCGTTCATGACAAGAACAACATGCCCACCTCCCGCACGATCGCAAGCTTCTTCTTCATGGACTCCGGCGGCGGTCAGTTTTCCTGCAAGCAGTGCAGCAAGATCCGGAAACAGGCACCTAGAACGGGCTACTCCAACTCATCAGCCACCTCGCGACGGACCACCCCGGCTACAGGGAGACTTACGATGAGAACCAGCGTGCTTATGGCGAATCCCTTGAAGCGCATGGCTTCGTAGACCAACGGACGATGAAGATCTTTAAGTGGATGGACTGGATCATTGCTCGTACTCATGCTGTGAGTAAAGTGGAGGACCCTCTGATGCGCTCGCTGGCTGATATCAAGCCAATTTCTTCCAAGACGTTGATGTTGTACATGCGCCACGTCGCGAGGAAGGTGGGTGGTCGGATCTCGGTGGGCGTCGGAGTGAACTTCGGGCTCATGTTTGATGGATGGAGCTCCAGAACGCATCATTTCGTTGGAATCTACGCTGTTTTTGCTCAAGACGGAGAGCTCCAGCAAGTCCTGCTCGCGTTGTCACCTGCGGAGTTTGGCCAGACAGCCGAGACGGATCTCGAAATGATCGAGGCCGTGCTGAAGCTCTATGGGAAGAACGTTGACGCTGTCATGTTCATCGTCGCCGGCAGCTGTGCGACCAATCAAGCAATCGCCACGCGGGTTGGCGTTCCTCTCGTCGGTTGTGCGAGTCATCGCTTCAACCTGGCAGCATGTCGCTACCCCCAAGAGTTCCAGCCACTCATTGATGAAGTGTAGACGCTGTGTGTTCAGCTCCGCTACCCAAACGCGGCAGAGCTTGTGTGGCATACGCACTACAAACCACTGAAGGCTAGCGTCACTCGGTGGTCGTCCACGTTCCAGATGCTTGCTCACTACATGGAGATTCGCGATGCTATCAAGATGGTGGCTGTTGTTGAAGATCCGCTGCCACGACCGAGTACGCACCGCAAGATCGTGCAGCTTGTTGATAAGCTTGAAGCGCTTGGCAGTGTCTGTGTAATGTTACAATTGGAGGGGCGCAACCTGGGAGACGTGCGGGTGCTTTTTGACGCTGTCATGGCCCAGTATACAGCGACTTCACACCATCTCAGCCCAACGTCAAGAATCGTCCACTCCCCGGCTTTTGAGAGCGCAATTGTAAACCTGGTGGGAGACCGAGTGTTGAATGTAGATAAAGAGGAGGCTGTCGCCCGATTTGCTGCTCCTAGTTGTCCTCCAAGTACGGCTCATAAGAAGACGGACTTCGCAATGGAGACTCTACTCCAGTCCAAGCGACCTCGTCACGCTGTTGAGACGAAGTACATGGCCATACTTCGGCTGATTCCCCCCACGAGCAACCGGTGTGAGCGTCTCTTCTCCCACTGCAAGTTGGTGCTGAATCCTCTCCGCTCTAGTCTTTTGCCTGCCAACTTCGAGATGCTGGTCTTCCATCGCGCGAACCGAGAGCTCTGGGACTTCTCCACCCATCTTGGGTTCAACAGCATAAGCGAGCTGGGCATCGAGTAGGTCTGCACCTCTAACAGCAAGGCTCCAAAACCAGTACCTGTTATCCAGCATAAATATTTGCTCGATAATATATAGGAGGTTATGAGTTATTCTGTGCGGTTATGAGCTATTCCGTGCAAAGCCCATAGCCGCTCGTGGACTGTCTTGTGCCGTCGCCGGCTCATTTTTGTTTGGCGTTTGACCCCAGACAAAAACATAAGTCCTAGTGACAGCCACCAGCTTCTTGACAGGTGTGGGACTCGAACCCAAGCGTAGTGATGTTGTAGGGTCGTTTCCGCACCACTGCACCGTTCTGACCCTACGCATTAGATGCAATAACGGAGATATTTATTATTGCTGGGACCTGTATTGCAATTACTTTTTTTTTTTTTTTTGAATGAGCAGTTCAATTTTATATTTTATTTTCCGAGCTCTGCCGAGAGCGTATCCTACTGGAGAAATACCGTATCTACTTGAAAACGCGCTACGCCAACACGTCAACGACTGGAAGATTGAATGTGAAGAGATCAACAAAGAAAACGTGAAGCGACAGGCCCCAGTACAAGAGAAGATCGACAGCTTTGGCGAAGGGGAAACGTGTAGGTCCCATCTGAATTTGAAAAGTTCTACAAGTCTAGTTTCATTGAGAAGGACAAGGCGATCGAGGTCAAGATGAAGGCTAAGCAAGTGGAACGCGATGGTGAACGTCGGTTTAGGGACACATTTGGGCTAGACTCGGCGAGTCAGGATGAAAAAGGATGGGGTAGGGTACCATTTTACTAAGACCATTCATTAATGTAATACTATTTGACAAGACTCAAAGTACTATGACAAGACTTCAAGTACTATGACAAGACCCAACTTACTATGGCAAGACTGAAAGTACTAGCTCAAAGATGATTGGTGATACTGCTCACAATAAATTTAGCTGGCTGGGCAAAAGGAAACCCAGCACTCGACATCGCACATGGCACAACAACTACCTACGTTCCAACAGCTCTTGCAGGGGGGTATCTCTACCGCTACACATGTGATAAATAAGGAAACAAGGGATGTTTACTCGTCGTACTTTATGATGTTCTGCGAGTTTTGTATATTCAACGAATACCCGGATCTGATTATTGTGCGACACCATGAACTGCCTTCACTTCTGGTTGCGTTTATGGAAAGCGTTTCTTCATCTCATCCGTTTCGAATCAGACCGCAGAGAAGATAAGAGCTGCTGTTGCAAACTACCATGGTAGCTACGAACGACGGGGTGCTGCTGGACCTGACAAGTGGTTAATAGCAACAGACGACCAAGGCGCAAAGTTAGGTTTGGAAACTCAGCTAAGGGCGCATTTGTTCGTCAATTCATGCGTGGCCTTAAGAAACGGAAGAGTACTGAGTTTACCCAGCGCCAAGCAACGCCTATTTCTGTTAACATGCTACGCGTACTCCACTACCATCTGGACAATACGAGCGGGTTTACGGAAGCATGACGGTTATGGTTCGTTCCTGTATCTGCGTTCACGTTCTGTGGAATGTGTCGTATCAACGAGGTTCTCTCCCTTCAATGGAAGAATGTGACACTAGGGCTGACTCGGAAGAGCACCACAGATCCAAGTGTGCCTATCACGTTTGGTGTTAACAAGCTCTAAGGAAGGAAAACGGACGTCGTAGAAGGTCGTTGCTATAACTTGCGCCACTTGAACTCACACGAAACTCCGATGGATGCCTTTTCTCACTTGTCCGCGTGGTTGAAATACGTCGAAATCAAGACTGGTCATTCTTGGAGCGACACCGACTACGTCTTCCCTGCATTGTCAAAGATTTCAAAAAGTGTTCTTAAGCCTGACGCACCATCCACGGGCTATGAAAATGCTCGTATTGAGTGGGGAATGAAAATGTCCGAGCAGGTGTTTATTACTTTACTCAACTGCGCAGTTCGGGATCCACTCGTAACGGGTCGTCGACTCCAGGTTACGTGCGGCAAGAATGGCGGGATATTTGGTTCACATCACACACATTTTGTAGAGCTGGTGCTCAGTACAGATTCATGTTTGCGGCACCAGAACGGCGATGGTCACTGCGAATGATAAAACGGTGGACCGGGTGGGCACAAAATGAGTCTGCAGAGACGCTTGTACGCAATTTACTTGACCAAGCGGCCACCGACGAAGACAAACAGCTTGCTCACTGTTTAGCACCAGTGAAACCTATTCGGGTTGCCCGACCACTTTTAGCGGTAGCAAGCGTACACCGCAGTCGTCTGCCCGACAGTTGGAAGTTGAAACTTTGGTCGAAAAGCGCTTGAAGGTTGTGGAAAGCTCGGTGAAGGCAATCGAAGACAAACTCGCCATACTGATATCAGTGCTTCAGCCTTCAATCGAGTCTGAATCAGTTACAGCCACAGTGAGCTTTGTGCCTCATGACCCAATATCCATCCTTCCGCCCGCAAAAAATTGGAAGGATATGTATCAGATGTACTGGACGGCTCAACCACCACGTCATCTATTTAAACCTGTTAGCGAGTGGACAACCCAGGACAGAAAGATGTGCGCGGTGTTGCCAAGTCGACTCAGTGTTGCCAAACTGATAGCAGAAGATGTGCACGACTTCGCAGCACGCAACGGTGCTGAAAATCCTCGTGATGCACATGAGGATATACTTGCAAATATGCAGCGTATTTCAATGAGCACTGGTTAAAAGATACAAGATCGACTGTGAACGTGCTCACTGTAGATACAGTGGCACTGTATATTCGCACTGATAGGAAACGCCGCTTAGTCCGGTCAAAACCTGCCTACCTATCATAAGATTAGCGCAAAGTACAATTTGTCTTGTCGGATATTTTTGGCTTTGTTTAGTGGCTGAAGTCTTGTCATCGTACTTCGAGTCTTGTCGTCAACAGTAGTACATTTAGTCTTGTTACATTTCCTAGCACTCTAATGTCCCCTAAATGCCATTTTGATATTCCTTAAAATTATTATGATTATCTGCCAAAAGTGGCATAGCCAGGGAATAGGTTGTTCGGTGGATAGGTTATAGTCTTGTGCGCTGATTGGCTATGTAATCTGGTTTTGCATATTTTGTTGCTTTGGCTTGCAAAAGTTACTTCCGACAGCTGATATATACAAAACTCAAATACTTCGAAAGCAGCTTCCTTTCTCCGCTCATACAGCACGTACATTACGGTTAGGTTAATTATATATAGATCAAGTAGTTACTGTACACCTAACCTTTCATTGGGTAAAAGGAAGCGCTACTTCTTTCTCTCCTGGTAGCCACCATTGAGCGATAGGAAGTACAGTATTTGCACCTGTTGTAACGGTGATGTTGAGAAGCGGGAGGCGGTGTTTGTTTGTCTTGTAAGTACAGTTCGCTACTAAGATGTCGTGATGAAGCTTGAACAACTCAGTTGTTGCAGGATGAGCCCAAATAAGGTGTGTCACCTCGTTCGTATTAGCACGCCTACAATGAACCGAATCAGAACCCATCAGAATCAGGAACTGGGTTCCAACTTTATACAGGATCGAAATCCCTCTCGTTTATGTTTATGAACCTTAACTTAAATGAATAATTGGCTTTGGTAACTGTTAAGGTTCACTTTCCTTACTTCTTATTGGCTGGTTTCTCTTTGGCTCACGGTGAAACTGTGNAACCTATTAGCTAGCGGTAACTGGTTCCAAACCGGTAAGTTCATTTAAGGCGTGTGAAAGTTTGACCGACGGTAAGCTACTACATGTACTGCAGTACTACTATTATGACTACTAAACATATTTGTACTACTTGTACTACTACTTAAACTACTACTACTACTTAGAGTTGTGTACCTATATTAAATATTTGAGCGCGAATCATAAAAAACACGCCGCCCCTTTTTAAAAATATTCGACGGCAGCGTCATATGTGCCATATACAACAACCATTGCCCAAGATTCTTTACACTCCGCAGGTACACAAATTCAAATATTGTTCTAATTCGAGTATTGATATCATTGTCTACGTTTGGATGCCTAAAAGATTGGTAAAGTCAATGGCATTGACTCAATACCGCACGAGGGGGGCTCAAAGCGTCACCACCACATCTTTTTAAGCGACAATATTCAAGGTATTTCAAGATCCTCGATTCGCAAGCTTGCGCGCCGAGCTGGCGTTATCCGAATGTCTGCCTCTGCTTATGACAATGCCCGAGCTGTTATCAAAGTGTTTGTGCGCAGTCTGGTTCAGGACGCCATTGTGTATACGCAGCACGATAATCGGAAAATAATGGCTACTATGGATGGTTTGTATAAAACATCAAGGACGACCGCTCTACGGATATTCAGTGTAGAAAGCGCCTACCGACAAGCCTTAACCCGTAATACGAGTTTTCAAGTTCTTCGAACTACGGATCCCACTCGGGCTCACCAGCCCGAGGATGCAATAACGGGAACGCTGGATGTAACTGGAACATCCTTACCAGTATGATACCGGTATTCACTGTCTCACCTCCCATGTACGTTTTGTGCAAGGGCCCTCGCCAAGAGGTCTCTCGTTAGCTTACAAGTTCCTCTGCAAATCTGATCAATGTTGAGGGTCATATGCAGAATACAAGACCGGGTACTATTCCGTAAAATCCGTTATTATACTGTCATTGCATTGAACACTCAGGATTCATACCTCACTCAGAATTCCACGCCTGGTACGAGACAAATTGAGATTGATCTCACAAAAAAAAGTGAGGTTTTACACTTGGCAATTCCCGTATTTAAGAGAAGAGAAACGTACTTAGTAGGGTTAAATTTTTTGAAAATTTCATCGTCTCTCATAGATGGAGCTTCTGGTTGGTCATATATATATATATATCGTGCATGCTATTGGTCACATTTCTGGGCCAATGAAGCAACACGCAATGGATACACCTACGATATACTGCTCCCCAAACCGCAAATTATTCGATCTGGAAGAGACGCAATCTTCAGCGACCATGGAAGCAAAGGGGGAGCAAGAACTAGTGATGTACGTGGATGATTCAACGCCTACCATCAACAACCAGAAGTTAGGCATGGCTCTTGCTCACGTGTCAGCTCAAGCGCATGATATTGTTGAGTACCAAGTTCAATTGCACGCCAACCAGCAACTTCAAGCACATCAACAGCAGCTTTACACTGAGTTTCAGGTGCAGGAAGCTCGCGTCGAAGCAGAATTAAGGACCCAAGCACTTGCTGACATGATACGTACCTCACGGATCGATCCTGCAGGTCTTGAGCGGCACGTGAACTCCAAGCTGCAGTCGGCGATTTCAGTAGCGAATGATGTAGCCCAGAACCAAGCACAAGTTGTTGCCGAAGCACACGCCGCTCAGCATGCCCAAGTCAACGATTTGTGGATGGCTGAGGCGTCCACGCAGCTTGAAGCGCAGCTTCATGCAAGTTTAAGGGAGCGTATGCGCGAAATTCTGACTGCTCACACGTAACAAGTTGGGACGGGTATCCGACTTGCAAGTGCGCAACAAGGTCGAGAAATTTTGGTGCAGGTACAGCGTCAAATGGACGACTTTCAGCAGGCCACTACAGCTCAAATTGAACATGCGAAGAGCTGTGCAGAGAAAAAAAAGCTAAGTCAATCGTCTGCCGGCATCATACTGAAGAAAACACTGTCCACGAAGCTCGCTACTAAACGCGGTAGAAGAGAGCAAACTGGATGCGATTGATATTGCAGTCCATCGTGCTGAAGAGGCTGCTAAATCATGTAATAGCCAGCGAGTTGATTCCATCACAGTGCACAAGACAAACGTGCAAGCTCCGTTGATTGATACAGCTCCAATAAAAGAAGTCACACACACACAGAAGGTGTGCAGAATCAGCATCTTCGGATGAAGAAGTGAAGCCACTATCAATACTTACTGGTGGGCCTGCCCAAAGTGATAAAGCAGTAGGTCGAGAACTCCTGGCGTTGCTGGATATGTTTCGTGCTGCAAAAGCAATTAGCCAACCCCAGCCAAACCAACCCCAACTGCTCCAAAACGTGACTCTGTCCGAGCAAAAGAAAGTTGCTTCTCGGGCCCTGGCTCGTTATCGCGCCGTCAGAGCCAGCAGCACCAAGTCTTCACGGATGGCACAAGAAACAAAATACCGAAAGGACGCCAAGCTAAGGCCTTCCCTATCTGCACCATGAAATCCAAGCCGCCGTGGGGTTCCGAAGCGAAGAACGGAAAGCAATGAAGAAGAAACGAGCGGAAGACGCAATGAAACTCGCAGAATTACTACTGAACAGCACTGCAAGTGATAAAGACGGCAGCTACAAAAACCATTAAAAGTGGTGACGCAGGTAGTATGCATGATTGAATTAATACACGAAAAGTATCTCCTGCATAATTACTTGCGTGGTTGAACAGCTTCTTTCGCTCTCGTTCATCAGATCGACATCAAAAGTTGACGAGAGACTGCCACGTCGATTTGTGCATAGTATCGCTGCCGCTGGTGGTAAGACTGGAACTGCTACTGGCCGTTCAGCTACGATGACTTATCCACCCAGTCTCACGCGATAACTGAGATGCGGCCTTCTTCCCGCACTGGAACGTCCTGCAGGGCGCCATGGCGCCAAATCACATGTGTATCCTTCGAGAATGCGTAGACGCGTCCGTCCGGTTGCGGTACACTCACCACCGTCTTGGTTTCAGCGTGTTCGAAGGCGGAGTCGCGGGTAGCGCCGAACGAAATGACGACCGTGAAGTTCTGGATGGCCGTGATGTGAGGCTTGACGGCCGAAGCGTCAAAGTGTCCTTGTACCAGTTGAAACGCGTGGCCTTAATGTCCAAGCTGGAAAACTCCTTCAATCGGTCCGTCACGAGGTCGAATGTGGGGCACTTGGCCTTTCAACTCGAGAGGCCGTCCACAATGAGGTGCGCGTCGTCGATCCTGTTGTTGCTGTGCCACATCTTGAGAAGTTGCTCGCGAGGAATGCCACAGTTGTCGAGCTCGTGCATCAGCTTGGTGTAGAGCTCGCCCTATTTGAAGTCACTGAAGATATTGGGCACGAGCACCACGCCATGAGAGGCCAGTGGGGTGGCGATTTTGTCGTCCTTGGGCCCAGGCCGTAGGTGAGGCGCAGCTCCACGGGATTGGTCATGGGTTCGAAGCTCTCCGTGCTCTTCTTATTGGCCTGGCGCCGCTCGTTCTTCTTTTTCTTCTTGGCTTTCTTGTCACTGTCCTGCTTGTCCGCATCCGTGGGGGTCGTCTCCTCTTTGGCGTTAAATTTTACCTCCTTCTCCTTGGGTTTCTTGTCCTTTGGCTTCCTGGTCTTCGGCTTCTTTTTCTTTGGATCCTCTTCATCCTCAGCAGCGATTTCCTCCTCCTTGGTATCCGGATCGGGTAGTGTGACAACGTGCTTCTTGTTGCGCTCAGCGCCAAACTTGAACTGACCCGTCCGCCAGAAATGCGGGCACAGCTGCTTGTCGTGCACGAACTTGCAGTCAACACGCGTGCTACTACGCCTCCACCGCTTCTATACTCGTGCCGCTACTTGTTCGACAACAAGTACGGGTCCTAATTAAACAATTCCTTCTTCGTCAAGATCACTGCCGGCTGGAAAGTAGCCACAGTAGTTCACACTCCTCCGTATTGTCATCTTCTAAACCAACTTTGACATTTGACGGGACGAACCCGTCGATATCACGCTCTCGGATCTTAGCGCATTGAGTCATGTCGACGAACTTCCGATTGCAGCTTAAAAACGCTGACATGTCAACGTTATGCGCCGCAATCGATCCTCTCTGCGGCATCACGAGTCGACCAGCCGACCCGAAGTCGCGCTCAATCTGAGCTGATGGCGATGGAACAGCAAACAAAATGCGCGCCACCAGCGGTAAAACTTGTATGCCCCAGTCTCCTCTTGACGCTTCCAAAATGCTAACACTGTTTCTGGGCGTTTGCCGTTAGGGCCAATTACGAATTTGATGGAAGTTTGGGCCCTCTCCCACCTCTCGAGCTCTTCATCTACCCGAGCGCCATTCATACCCCGGGCTGCTTCAGGTTCGGCCTGGTCTTCTTCCATAAAGTCTCCAAACAGCTCTACCAGGTCGTCAGAGAACAACGTTGGTGCTGCTGGAGGTAGGGTATCTACAGGTGGCAACTCTCGCGGTCCTTGGGCGGGAATTACCGACAACATCAGCTTTCTCACGTTTTCGTAGATGGATTTCTTGATCTTTGAGAAGTGGCGCTCTCCTGTAGCAGTCGTAGATCCATTTTCGTCCACATTGCACAGGAGAACAATGCGTTTAAGAAAACCATCGAAGCCTTTAAAGCTCGGGTGAAGGAAAAGCTGCATCTCCAGAACAAATGAGCAGTTTGTAATCTCGGCGCGGTCCGTGTAGCGAGAGAAGAACCGCTTTCAAAATGAGCCGTGAAGCAAACCACGGGTGGTAGAGGCCAGTTGAGTGAGGTCTTCCGGACGAAATGCCATTCGATGATCTTTTTAGACCGGTAGTCTCGTGATTCCTTCGAGCAATCCAGCACTGTGATACGCAGTTTGTACAGTGTTAACAACACATCGACCTGGTTTGCACTTTCGCTCTGGCTTTTGATGTTCACGAGAGTACTAGGTTGCAGCAGCGATAGACTTTGAGTGAGCGTCTGGTAGTCTCTCTCTAGTGGAAATCCTGCAGGAATCTTGTCGTTGTTTTGCCGTGCTTTGTCGGGCCGCTCTGCATACCAGGTTACTATATGCTCCCATAGATGAAGGATTCGCTGGATAACGTGAGTGCGGCCTAAGAAACGGTGGGTACGGTATTCCAGTAGTTGATGGGGGGTCTTGCTGCTCTTCCCAAAGAGGCAAAGTTCTTCGAACAAAGATCCCATTACTTCCACGTGCTTTACCGTGTAGACTGTCTTGACAATACGTCGAATGAGCTCGGTGAAAGCAGGATTTTTCGATGCGGAAGTAGCTGCATTGGTTAAGTGGGGGATGCGCCATTGCCAGCTCAAATTTAGGCCTGTGGTCATCATCCACTTGACGTCGGGGCCAGCATCTGATGTAGATCCAAACAAATCGCGTGTCGTCAAGCCAAAGTCGCGTAGAATATCCGTGATCCATCGCTTGAAAGGACGTCGAATTCCGCCCACGCGCCCTCCGTAACGAGGGACAAAGTGTCGAGTACCGAGCAGGATCGACTTGAATTCGAAATTATTGTGCACCATGTACAATCGAATACCCAGATACTTCATACCCTGAACCTTAGAGCTCCAGAAGTCAGCAACTGCAGTAAATGTTGGTGCGGTACCAATGCGGTTTGCTTGCAGCACTTCTTCAATCGACCTCTTTGTTGATGCCTACAGCTCTACTATCGAGTGGCAGACAACCTTTGAGTTTATGGTCGCCTGCATTGCATCCTTGAAGACCAACTCGCGGATGCTGATTGACGCTTCATATTCGCCCAACCGATAAGAATGATTATTGTTCACAATGCGCAGCGTCTCCATTAAAACGTAAATACGACCGGGATCATCTCGATATACATGTGAATTCCGAACACGATCTAACTCGTCTTCTCGAGAGCGTTTACAATCTTGGATCACTTCCGTCTTGTCCGACGTGATGTCGTGTGCTTTCTTGAGGTGCTTAGTCGCGGCTGACGTTCTACCAGTAGATAGAGAAAATGACACATCTTTCTCATGGCAACTCTCTCCAGCCAAACACATCCAAATAGCTGGTGAAGATTGGTCTGGATCCGCAAATGGTTCGTCCGGAGCTTTGACAAGCCGGACACCATATCCGAATATGACGGACTTTTCGTTGCGACATGGGGGAAGGACCACAAAGCCGTCAGGCGGTTCGAATGCGTTAATGGCGTCCCGAATACTCGCTGGTATCGGGTGCATCTGGGGTCTTTGGTGTGAGCAGGAAGACTTAAAACAGAATTTAATGGACCGTCGGCGTCCTTTTGCGAAGGAAGTTCTGGCAGCTACGAAAGGTGCAACATTCAACTCGTCTTTGCGTTCGTTATCGCAGGATCCAGGAACACGGGTGCTCCAGTCGTATGAGCGTCGTAGTTAGGCTGGATACGATGACTTTTAGGTAAATTTTGTGCCCCTTCAAGCGCTGATTTATCGCCCTTTCAGATAGCAGGATCGCTCGTAAAACAATGGTCGCACGATCGTCTCTGTAGCCAATACAACGGTGAGATTTATGGAGATTGCCTGCCGGCTTGCGGGTTGCATTGGGATCTTTTGAAACGACGTTTTAAAGGAGTGGGGCTAGCTATCTCACGAGGTTTCGGTTTCATCTCACTTTTTATCAACTTTTGCAGGGGAGGGAGTATTACCGGGAAAACGTTTTTGCTTTTTTGGTATGAGAACAAAATATCGATAATACTTCCTCTACCGGTAAAGTCTCATCGGAGGCGTGCAGAATTCATTACTCACAATTCCTCATCCACTCAGAAGTATGCTGTTTTGATGTAGCCACTCGGCAATTCGTCCAGTGCCGCTCAGAATGAATCTTTTTCCATTTGTTTTCCATTCAACGTTCATTAGCTCATCACTTAATACTCTTCTCCTTACTTCCACACCTTGATGAGTGNTGGCAGACGGTGATGAGTGGTGGACTCAGCTGTCTCCAGGCCTTCTCGGGCTTCGTGATGTCGGCTGTCGTCGATGATGGAGCTGCTGGCACATTCCCGTAGTGTTGTGAAGCAGCATCGGATGATGAAGACAATGGCTCCATACGCCACCACTCTTTCGGCGCCGCCTGGTTATCGTAGAAGGACTTAGCCTCTCCGTTGCCGCAGATCGTGTACGACTGCTTGCCGTTGCGGATGTCCCAGT
>LGSM01000836.1:0-10189 GCA_001314345.1 Phytophthora multivora | reverse complement strand
GGTGGGGTGCTGTCCATTAGTACTAAGCTCGCGAAAGACGTCAGGTCTGAAAGTGTTTTGTTTTGTTGACCTGGGGGCTTCATCTGTACGGCAACTTGCGTCGTCTGAGGTCTGCAGCTCTGTCAAACCGAATATTTATGCTTTTACGCGAGTTGGTCTATTGCTTGCGTGGTTCATTCAATGAATCCAGCATGAAAATTTTGACTAGAAAGCACAATAATATCAATCGTCTAGCAAGTCGCACAACGACAGGTACATATGCATGAATATTCATAATTATGTTCAATTTGGGTATTTTAATCTTTTGTTTTATACATTTTTAAAAACAATTACAACAGCAGTTGTATATTATTTGCCTGCATCACCACAACACATAATTAGAACAACACCAACACACCAGCACCTGTGTATGCATAAACCGCACCTGGAAAACTTGAAGAGGTTTACTGGAGCCGGTCCCCTCCTGATAGTTTAGTCAATATGATATTGATTGGCCCCCAATTAATCCTTTGTTTTTTTATCTTGTTGCAGCGATGTGATAACTCGCTTCGAAGTTCTAAATAGACTAAATGTCAACGTCCATGTAGTAATCCATCAGTCATAGCCGACTACATATCTCTTGCAAAACGGTCAACTCGTGAGCTCTAACTACTTGTATGAATGTTTGTCAATATTTTTTGATGATATTGGACGCCAATTTTACTTTTTACGTAGAGTTATTGATACGCGATTTTTATACAAAATGTTTTAAAAAAAAACTTTTATGAAGATTT
The DNA here is from genome assembly GCA_001314345.1 of Phytophthora multivora. Classification (NCBI taxonomy): domain Eukaryota; phylum Oomycota; class Peronosporomycetes; order Peronosporales; family Peronosporaceae; genus Phytophthora; species Phytophthora multivora. The sequence goes on along the minus strand of LGSM01000836.1, from coordinate 9,416 downwards.
TTTTTTTTAAATAGATACATCATGTATCTATTTAAAAAAATGAAAATGATAAATATAATGAAATGTATTCTTTTGTTTTTAAACTGAAAAGTTACTATTAATCCCTGATTGCAGCAGCAGCTACCAGAAATTGTCATACCAAAGAAGGCCGAGAGGACACTGTGCTACACAGATCTGGTTGGTACTGGAGAGTTCCTCAAGTTTTCCAGGTGCTGTGTGTGCGTGCGCAAATGATAATGTGCTGATGCAGGTCTAACTCTTTGACGTGGTGATGCAGGGTGTCGTTAAAGTGCGAGTGTGCGAAAGGGAAACTATGGTAGGCCAAGATGCTGTTCGACCGCTTCGTGTACCATCGCAAGAGCAACGCCTTGTTGCAGGTTCCCCCAGCGCTCTTGGAGATTCAGTTGTTACAGCTCAGAGCAGTGGTGAAGAGCTTGCAGCGGCCTTTGCGAATCCTAAGCAACGCGATCGGAATCTCGCGACGTTCGAGGAGCTTTGGACCCCAGCAATTCGGCAGATTAGACACCACCGCTGCAAGGATAGACTTGGACTTCAAAAGACGTCCAGGAAGCGAGGACATCAAAACTTGCGCAAGCCGCTACGTACAGCGACTGCTGTACACCACGCAACAACGACGCGATCGGTGTTCCTGCAAAAGTTCATGAATCTATCCCAAGTGCAGGAAGCTCTTCGCCGCCGCAGGGAAAAACTAGAGTTAACAGACAACACTGCCGTCGACACGCCTTGCGACCAAGCCCAGTATAACCCCTCACATATTAATCTAACAGTATCACCAAGGCCGGCCAAGATGCAACTAAAGCCAATTGATGCCCCAAAGATTGCTGTCCCGTGGCCATCGGACGTTGTCGAAATTTGTGACTAGCGGAATTTGGATGGGATAATGTTTGCTGATACCGGTGGACTCGGCAAATGCACGTGCGAGGGCGAATGCTACGCGTTTGAGTGTTTGAATTCGCTTTCAGACACGTACTGCGTGAAAGAAGGTGTTAATAGAGCGAACGAAGGGCGCGTCCCACTGAAGCAGACTACTGGATACTCGTTATTGCTGAGTACGCGAGCAGTGCGGAGAAAAGATAATTTTGTGTACATCGAGCCACTCAAGTATGGCAACATCGCGCGATACGTGAACCATGCGTGCGAGTCCAACTGTGAGTTTCGGGAGGTTCGATACAGAGCTCAAGTGCGTGTCGTCATTCTGACCCTGCGAGCCATTGAAGCAAACGAGGAGATAACGGTGCGGTACGCAGATCAGCTCTGGTTTAGCTGTATGTATATCCTAAACAGCAGTATAGTTGTCCTTGAGACATTATTAAATAATTTTGGATGTTTGAGTTACCAGTAGTGCGCCAGAATGATGGTCAAACTTCAACTTTGAGTATAATTGAAGATAATTGTTAGGGACAGAGACGATTTGAACGAGGAAATGCCAAGACCCGTCGAAGTGTTGGGTCTGTGCATGGTGTTACATGTAAAAGGACCTTGGTACTACTTAGTAAGCTGGTCACAATCGTTAAAGAGTCTTTAAATAAAGTCGCTGGACTGTGTACAGCACGAGACAATGACTAGCTAGCAACGAGCAGGAAAACCTCCTGAGCTCACAATGAAAGTGAAGACAAGGTTAGAACAGGCAAGGAGGACGCAGGGCAAGACATATCTGACTTGTGTACCATTCTCCAATAAAAAGAACGCCAACCGTCAATGAGCCGATACAAATGTACATCAAATTGTGACAAAAATCCGTTGGAGAGTGGACGGTAAGTACTGGCAGTGTCCTGTCGTCGGTGACAACGAAAAGTTGGTGTGTAAAGTTGCCTGTTTACGTTTGTCCGTTCTTCACTTGGTGTCGTTAAGACTCCACGAATCTCTGATCTCCCCCGCCATCGAGCTTGCCATATCCCACTCATCTGCTGCAACGTACATGTGATGACTGGCCATTCGTAGAGAGGCGACATACTCCCCCGTTTCCTCCAACGACATGGGGATTAGCTGTTGTTGTAAGGTAAACAGTCTCTCACCCAGAGCAGCTACGGATCTCGACGCTATCAGTCCGAACGGAAGTAGCTCAGCGACTAAGTCCACATTGGCAGAATCAGAGCCGGCAGTCTTCGACAGGTATTGTTCATGCATCAGAGACGACTTCCACGCCAAAACGCACGCAATAACATGAAATAGCGCGCGCAGTTTGAGTGGATCGGAGTGAACAGAAGACTCCAACACCGATATTCTCTGATAGAATCCATCGAGTACGTCCAGAAGCGAAGAAACAGTCTCGTCGGGTCTTAAATGTTGCGCAACAAGCGCTCCAATCTTAGCAATAAGAGGCTGCAGATACTTGGCAACTAGAGTGGAATCTGTCCATTCCTTGAAATCATGCCGTAACAGCCACTGGGCCACCAGTGAAGCCTCGCGTTTCGTGATGGCTACAACGTTTAGCTTCGCCAGCTCGACGATAAAAACGCCACTTCTCCACCAACTCCACGTCGTATCGCTTGAAGATGCCAGCAACAAAATGTCACTGGGGGTTCGTTCTCCGTAGTTCACATGCGCCAAAACACGAGATGCAAACTGTTCCACAAAGACTGAGGCCTCCGGTCCAAACGGAAGCTTCAGAATGATTTCCTCAAGAATGTGCGTGTTCACCATTTCCAAAGAGACATCACGGATACGACGGGTAGCTTTGGCTTCCAAAATGTCCCGAAGCATTGAGGTCCAGCTGTTGAAGAGAAGGATGCTGCCAGCGCTGGACGTGTCATAGCGCCAAATATCCTTCAGAATAGTGAAGATAGTGCTTAGTACAGTCTGCAGCACATCCGTTGGCACGCGAATTGCCGCCCGCGAAACCCACAAGATCAATTCCGCTTGAAGAACTGAGTCAGCATTGAAGAACCATCTGCTAGAGAGCAACTCGCGAGCTAAAAGCTCGTCACAACTTCCTTGTGTACCAGCAAGTTGAACGCAAGTGACGGTGACATCCACCGAGCAAAACCGCAGAAGTACGCGGTGTATCAACGATTGATAGTTCAACAGTGGCAGCACAGAGCCAATAGACGACAGACTGCGCAACAGGGATACTGCAATCTGCGATTCCGGGACTGGTTTCGAGACAGCTGCGTCAGCTGCACTATCACCTGACGGGTTTGTCTGTTGTAGCCATTCGAGTGTCTTTACTAACAAACATCTCGCTGGGAGAGTGCGGAGTTCAGCATCGAAGGATTGTTTCTTGTGTGAAACGTAAAAGGTGTCTGCTGCACGGGCAATAGCACTAAGTACCCCACGTGAAAGCTCACACTGGCGCTGAGTCTGTGCTCGAGCAAGTTCCACCAGTCTTGCAATGGTATCGACGTCAAGCAGAAGTTCCACATCTGCATGCAGATTCGCCAACGCAAACGATCCAGATATCCCGAAGCCCAAACGGAAGAAATTGGCGATGCTGGACAGCGCCAACGAGCGCACAACACTATTGCCGCCTTCAAGCATTCTCTCAAGCTGCTCAACAGCCAGTCTAGTTTGGTTTTGAGTGGTGCTGGGGAACCCTCCAAAAGAATCCACACGACACAGCACGTACGCCGCAGCCAGCATCAAGAAACCACCATCGTGACTGTCAGCACTAGCCTCAGCAGCACGTTGAATGGAGGTAGTGACAAAATTCTCCAGACTTGACGAAGGCTCGACGTTCAAGTGTACACACTGCAGCAGCACCGGTCCCAGAGCAACGGCTGTGATAGAAGCACAGTCGTGTGATTCCCACACTCCAGCAAGAACTCGTCGCACCGTCACTAGCCAATCCAACCGTTTAATGCTCGGGAAGGCGCTAGTTAGTTGCTCTAGCCCCATCAGTGATGCCCATCGCAGCAAAAGCCCACCAGACGACAATTCTTGCTCTACAGCTCCCCAAACACTTTCAACACACGTACCATTACCACCCGTAGATTTCTTGAGAGGAAACACCACGTCTCCAAAGGATGAAAGGGACTTGGCTGGCTGGCTGTCAGGATACAGGAAACCGCCAAGAACACGCTCAGCGATCGGCTTTACGTGTTGCTGTCTCCAGTGGGTCACTTCGAACGTCTCCGGGTCTTCTACGTTTGAGTAGAGAGCAGCAACACCGCTTAGTCCCAGCAGAGCAAACGCGGGTAACAAATCATCCGGTGCGCTTTGGCACAGACCCGTCAACATCTGCGTGATTTTCTCTAGCTGCACGCAGAAGCTGCTACTGGTTTCACTTGCATCAATCTTTCGTCTACCGAGGGCGAGCTGAAGTGCCACTACGGCACTGACTGACGAAATCCGAGCATTCCTGTCCCCATGCGAGAACACACGAGTTTGCTCAATCGACAAAGCCAGGAGGCGAGACAGTTCTCCAATTGTTTCTTCGTACTGCAGACGGAGTTGGGGTTTTTGCCAATGCCTCGATTCGCACAAATGTCCAGCCAACGCCCCAGCAGCTACAGCGCTCTCTACCTTGTTCGAGGTTGCATGCAGCAATCGGTCCAGTAAATCAGCAACACCGTCCGAGAACACGCGGAAGGCAACGTCAGCATCATCCGTGCCAACAGGTACTTTCAGCTCAGCTAATTCATCCAGCGAAGACGTATACGTTGCCATGATCCCTCTCCACCCTCCTATCAAAGCTTGAGAGCGTAAAAACACACTGCAACTGTCTTCAGAAGTAGTTAATGCCCATGGAAGCTCCATAGACTGAAGCACAGTGGTGATTGTTTCCACAAGTTCATCCACATTCTGCGTCGCAAGCCGTACAAGTTTGTCCTTTCGCTTGACGTTCCTAACATCAATCACTGCCTTTGGTTGATACGCCAACAGAAAGCCACTAAAGTCAGTGATCGTTGGAAATTCAGACTGTTCCTGTGCTCTTGATGGCAGAAGTGCTTTCATCTCCTTCGTAGCCGCAGCTGACACGACAGTATCTGATCCCATTTGGGGTCCTGACGCAGCTGAGGCCATTCGTTGTCCTCTTCCAACGCCTGCAGTGATTCGCTTGCTCTCATGCTCAATCACAACTGCTACCAGGTTCCCAATCTCGCTGCGCACCTCCGAATTGTGCTCGTTTCCAAGACGTTGCATTAGATCATCGAGTTGCTCCTCAACTTCCTCCTCCGTCATCTGCTCTTCATCGTTTTCCTCCTTCGCCGGCGTGCACAAACCTAACATTTCCACAGGGAACTTGCACATTGCAGCATACGCAGCTCTTCGTACATTGGAATGGTCGCTGTCCGCAAACTCCCACGTCTGATTGAGCAGTTTTGTGGCGTTCTTCTCATTTTGCACGCTTTCAACACCTCCAAGCGCGTAAAAACAGCATAGTCGTTCCTGGAAAAGCGGCTCCTCGGCGCATAGCACTTTGTTTTTACGTATCTTTTGGGCAATGATCTTGAACGCGACGTAGAAGTCCAAGCAATCCCCACGACACAAGGAAGCGATCGCATCCATGGCCATCGAAACCACTGACACCAACTCGTCCTCGAGAAATCCTTGGATGGGTGAGATGAACTGCACCCCCACTTCCGGGTTTTTCTCGCACAAGGCCTGGACCGTAGCCACTCGCACCACGTGGTACTCAACGTCCTTTTCAGGGGACGTTGCTTCAAGCAGCATAGTCTCCAGTCGTGGAAACACACGAGACTCGGTTCTCCACACTTCGTACATCAGCTTGAGCGCCATGGGCCGCATGTTTACAGTACCGTTCATGCTGTCAATTAGACGAAGCACGATCCGCATCGTGTCAGTTGTTGAAGCTGCCAGTCGTGCTAAGGAATACAGGCACGAGGCCACCCACTCGCCAAAAAGACGGGCTGGTGCAACCTTGGAACTTGCAGGCTGCTGAGAAACAAGAAAGAGAAGACTCGCCACCAAAGACTTGGCGGTGTCCGAGCCCCAGAACCTCGGGCTGCTGTCCACCTGACGTTCCAAGCACTTGGCAGCACAGCCACGGAGAGATGATCGTCCGTCCGACAGCAGTGCCACCAAAAGGATCGCGAACCAAGAGTTAGTGAAGCTGGAACCGTCGGAGCCGTCGGTATCATCGGACGAGAACAACGACGCTAACCACCGTTGGCATACTTCTTCGTCACCAATCATCCGGACAGCCGAGCGTGAGTGGACTGCTGTCTCTGTCAAAGGAATATCTCTCTGCGTTTCATCCTGAAGAAGAAAGTTGCCGGCTGACTTGATCCGAATTACCTTCTGAAGCAGTTTAGACACCACGTCCCCATGTACTGATAGCAACGACGATAACGGCAACAAGAGGATCTCCACGTATACGTAGCGTTCGCCAGTCGGAACAGAATCAACCGCACATCCAAACTCCAGAGTGCTTTCCAGTACATCCAGCATCAACTGCTGCTCCTGCGGTGACTTGCACTTCTGTACCAGGAAATAGGCCGCTGAAGTCAGAAATGTCGAGTTCCAAAAGGCTCCAGGTACACCTTGAGCGAGGCGTCCTAGTGACTGCAGTAGACGCACAACGCCCACGCCTCGAGCGATCAAGATCTGCGTCGACTCCAGTACAAAACGTGCCGTTCGCGACGCCAGTGCCACCTGTTCGTTCGATGGGTCCGTAAAACTGCTCAACATGTCGACCACCAGCGCCACGTGGCAGATGTAGGTGGACTGGGGAAGTTGCGCGTGTGGGACCAGCTCCAGTGCTTCAACTAGAACACGAGCAGCAGTCGTTCGCACCACCGTCGCGTCTTCATCAAAGTGCCAGTAGATAGAGGACACAGTGTTAAGCACTGCAGCCTTCTGTCCTTCTGTCTCTAGATTGTCTGCGAGGACAGCCTTGAAGACAGGAGATACCACTTCAATCGCACTCAGAGCAGTAGAATGGTCCCCTGATAAGCTGAACACGGGTCCATCCGCAGCTGAAATGGCCCCAAAGTAGCCCGACAACACGTCTTTGTTGGCGTTGAAGACCTTGAGCAGCAGTGGACGCACAGTGGACACTCCCAGCGTCTTCATCCAGTGGAAAGTCTCCTCTAGCAGCACAAAACCCAGGAACTCGGCTTTGCTCGTCGGCTCGGTGCAGATGGCCGCTGCTAATTGAAGTTTTCCATACAAAGTATCTCTCAACGCCGCCCTGTTTTGATGTTTTGTGCATTGTTGCAGTCCTGTACACATGTATACACTGTCAGTGGTGGGGGTAGTGTATGCAATGTATACTTGAAAAAGACGCACCGAAGACGAGGTTCTGAGCCTCCGCCAGCGAACTAGTGGAGATAAGGCGATCGACAGCCTGTTCCACAGCATTGGAGATGGCGGGAGCGGTCGATGCCTGCCGCAACGCCTGTAGCAGCGCCACCGTCGACGTTCCTGCCATCGAGAAGAATGTGATGCAAGCAAGGTATACACTATACTAAGATTTAATTGAAAACGTAAAATTACCAGGTATCGTTTATGCAATTCGATGCTAAAACCGTTTTATTCCCTTTTAATCAAAGTGCTTTTGAAGTTTAAACCACTTTACGAAGACAGCTAATTAGCCGGAGCAACGGAAGAGCTGAGGTTCCCCCAATCGCAAGGACTTTTCGTGTTGCAGCTCGAAGCGCAGCACGCATCGAAGTTGGCGCCAATGGAAGCTTCATACTGCATGCAGCAACTGCTAATGAAAGCGTTCGGGTTCGCGTACTGGTCTCCTCCACAGGCTGGCTGGCAGAATTTGTATTACGCCTAGCGTAATACGTATGTGGGAAATTGGCACGCTTTTTGGGTAAAGTCCCATAATGATATATTAATTACTATCATGACATTACAGTACTGATCATCGAAATACTATATTACTGTAGCATCAAAAATATTTTGAAGAATGCTATAGTTGGAATACTACATGTTACGTACATGCGTAGATACTATAGTTGGAACTTCCAACTTGGAAGTAACACTCGAAAGGGGATTAATATACGTTCAGTATAAGATCTTTACCCTTACTTCTGTTCCCAGGATCGCAAGAGCTGGAAAGCTCTGGTGGAGGCATTACTTGTGTACGCGCAGATAGACGGATACTGGTCGAGAGAAGAGCAAGCATTAGAGAGCTGAGAAACAGCCCTACACATTTGGAAGTTGAGCCACTACGGCCACGAACGGGTCGCAATCAGGGGTGCCAAATAGGGCACTTTCTAGGCATTATAAAAGGATAGCATCATCCATTACTCCTGAAGTCTCAACTGAAAGAGCGCATTAATAATGCACTGTTAGCTACTGCATGTGCAATTAATTGCACCTAGGAGTTCTCTAGCATTTCGTGGACCAACTGAACACTCCAGTACGACCTATTCAACCGGAGGAACAGGAGCGACTCTAACGCAATGGGCTGAAGCCCATGGCGATTCATCCCCACGGTAGCTCACGTGAACGTGGCGGCCAAGAGGCCTATGAACTGGCTGGAGAAGAATTGCACCAAGCCGCCAGCTCGTAGCCCTCCGTACATGTCGTAGTTGTAGAAGCTGGGCCCAGCCACGAAGCGGTTCGGACTGGACATGGTGATGGAAGTGAGCAATACTAAATAGTCGCTCCGCCAGATTCGAAGTTGGGGCAACAGCGTTGATGAGCACGTAGTGCTCATCCTGGTGGTTCACTCGGGCTCGCTTTAGCATGCGCTCGGCAAAGCTGAGTTCAGCATCGTCTTCACTTGGATTCTGCTGACGGTCTTCCCGATGACCCCGCACTGCATGACGCTCGGCGCGCGTCAGTTGGGCTGCCTTCCCGCGTTGTAGCTTGAATACCGCCGATTCAAAGTTCTTGTCGGCTAAAATCGCTGCATTATGACCTACAAGAAGCAGCAAAACGTAAGAATGATAACCTAAAATTGCATATAAAGCTTACACTTACCCAGGTAACGATTAAAATCAGGAAATTCCCCAATTAAAGCGTCGAATAGCGTACGTACCTCCCACATCGAAATGTCCGTCGACTGTACCTTCTTGGAAACCGACTCCACTTTCCTCAGACTGCCAAGCAGTGTTTTCAGTTTCTTCGCATCGGTAACGGACGGGAGCAGATCCGCGAGGGCATCGTCGTCACGGTCGATGTGGGGCAGGAATTCGAAGTAGCGAGCGAGCATTGAGAAAGTGGAGCTCCAACGCGTGTCCTGGCGGAGCGCTAGTCTGAATTCTGTAGAGAACCTACAATAAATAAATAGATATGTTAGTAAAGCAAGAAAACAGATTGTTCAATAAAAAAAGCATACCTCAGCTTGGCAGACTGTTTACAGTGGTCGACAGCATCGAGAACGCTTTTTTTACCCTACCAAAAAAATACATGAGAGGCTCTGTCAGTTCATTGCGCGCTGATTGGGTCTTGAAATAACAAAATCCGTCGAGTCGTTTTCTTGGAAACATGCAGAGAGTCATACTCCTATAAAAGGGTATCACGCACCTATAAAG
>LGSM01000835.1:0-10210 GCA_001314345.1 Phytophthora multivora | reverse complement strand
CTCCCGCTGTCCCCACTGCACGATCCAATCCGGCATCTGAGTCAACCGGAATCCTAGTATGTTCTCCATAATCTCGCTTCGTTGTTCGGCCATATGCGGTCCGTCCCTCAGCGTCATTCCCCACTTTTGCGCGTACTCCCTCCAGAATTGCTTCGCTTCTGGACATGCCCATGCCAGGTGCATGGAACCACCACCCACGGTATCCGCACATTGTGGTGCCCCGCATTGAAATCCACCTCCCTTCGTCGCCCATAACCTTAGCCTGTTGAGCTTGAGTCTCATGACGTTTTGGGCCATATATGGTGATACCATCTCCATTCTGTGCACCTGCTTCCAGTCTAACTTGGATAGCGCTCGCGCCTCCGCTTGATGCGTGCGTTCTAATGCGTCCTGGATCTCCTTCTTTGTTGTCTCTGCTCTGCGTGTTTTATCCGCAGTAATGAGCCTCTTGTACTGACTGCGACTCTGTCTCCACCTTCGTTTTCCTGCCCATGTTGGCCTCATCTGAGTGAGCCACGGGTGAGGGGTGATGAACACCGTCTTGAAGGGGACGTCCATGAAAGTCGCGACCGCCTGCTCCAGCTCCTGCTGTCCGCACTGCCACGGGATAATTTTGTTCTCTTGTCCCCACGTATGCTGAATCTGCAGTTCCTCTGACCGCAGTACCTTGAAGGTTTGGTGGGGGTCTTCCAGTCGATGCTTCACCGCAATGTCTTCTTCCTCCGAATTAGAGAATAGGAGTTCCGTAAAATTTGCCACGATGCAGAGGCAGATCTCCCTGAATTGGTGCGCTGCTCTGCTCTCCAAGGGTAAGTTGTGCGTCACCGGCCTGAACATTGCTGTCCCGCTCCGTATTGACATATACCTTATCACGTCTTCCATCCGTATTCCTCTTACTGCCGGAAACAGTAGCCTGTAGTCCGCCCACGCAACAGCCCGACCCGCGGCGTCCCCAAGCGTCAGCTGGGTAAGCAGCGTCGCCTGCACTCCGTCCAGTCGGCACTCTCCGTTGGCCGTGTGGCGTTGATTACGTTTAGTGATTAACAATTGTCTCGCTGCTCCTTCGCACTGAATCTGCAAGCCTTCCCTCGCCCAAGTTGTTTTCATACCGTTGCGCCACCTGAGCTCCGTTCTCACTTGGTGAATCTCCGCTTCTCCTCTGTCGTGTGGGTTCTGTTCCCGGCCGAAGTGCCATTCCGCCCACGGCCTCCCTGTACCCCACAGAGTGTACTTCGTCCCTTTCCCCGGTTGCTTCCGTGTGGGTACAATATGTTCGCTCCTTCCGAGGTCCCTGGCCTGCAGTATTGCCCCTAAAACCTGTCGTTGACTGCTGTACGTCATCGCCCATTCACCTACCACTGCCGCACTCATCGCCATGAGCTCCGTGTATATATTGGGTATGCCGATTCCTCCCATACTGATGTGCTGCTCTGCCAGGTCCGCTTGAACCCAACCTGGTGGAACCCTCTCTGGAACCGCAAAAATGGACTTCCAGACGAAATATCTGATGCTCCAGTCCGCCGTCTTCATGATGGCCTTCGTCGGCCATGCATGTCGGGCCACGTAGAGCATTTTCGGGATGATTATGGCAGCAGCGATGAAAGCTCTCTGCTGTGCAGTATTGGTCTTGGTTTCCGCCAGTACTAGCCTCACTCGCAGTGCCTCCAGCGCTTTGGCCCACGCTTCCTCAGTCGTGTCCTGAGTCCCTGCTATGTGGCCCAGGTAACGCGTACTCCGCGAGACCGCCACTCCTCCCTCAACTGCACTCTGCTGCGTTCCTATTTGGAAGTCTGAGGCTCCTAGATCGATCGCCACCGACTTCTTCACGTTGAGTATAAGGCCCGACACTTCCGAAAAGGCCCTGACTGCTCGCAACGCTGTCATTTGCATGCAGCTGTGAGCGATGTAGATGGCTGTGTCGTCTGCATAGCCTGCCACTTTCAGCTTTGCACAATCCGCATCCGGTGTGAGTGAGATGCCCTCTAGCTCTGCATCTGCTTCAATGACGTCATATAAGAGGTCCACTGCGATTATAAACAGCAGCGGAGCCAGCGGACATCCCTGCCTGATCCCGCTAGAGACCGTCAGCCGTTCTGATACATGGCCATTGGCCAGAAACGGCACCGAAGTGCCACTGTGTATGGCTCACAGGATGGCACAGAACTTCGGGGGAAAGCCCTTAGCCTGCAGCATAGCTATAAGGAAGTCCCTGTCGAGCGAGTCGTACGCTTTGGCAAAATCTAACATCAGGACTTGGGCCTGCGTCAATTCAGTGTTGTTGCGACACACTTCTTTTGCTGCTTCGAACATGTCAATTACTTCGTGAATAGTTCTTCCCGGCACGAAGCCACATTGTCGATTGTTCACCAGGCGGTTGATGTATCGCCGCACTCTCCATGCCATGATCCGTGTGAATAATTTGTAGTCGGTGTTCAAAAGCGCGATGGGTCTGTAATTCATGGGGTTGGCTCGATCACCACCCTTGCTGATGCTGTGAATGTATGCCTCCAAGAAGCTGGACGGAGTGCTGCCCTCCGCCATGCAGTCGTTGAAGAGCTTCGTTAGAATCGGGACTAACAGTGACGCATGATCCATGTACCAATCATTACTCAAGTCATCGGGTCCGCATGCCTTGCCTGCTTTGCATCTCCCTATCGCTGCTGCCACTTCCTCTTCGCTGATATCTTCGTCGATGTCTGCCATATCCACTCTGTCCCATCTTGCGCTGTGCCTTCGTATGAAGGAGTCCATGTTGGCTTTGTCTACAGCTTGCCCATTAAACGTCCCCTCCCAACTATCTTTGAGAATATTGGCTTTGTCATGCCTGCTCCGATCCCGTCCAGCTCTTGTCGGAACTAGTGTCGGGATTGAGCAGTCTCCAAATTTGGTACATACCCTCCTGAAAAAGGCTTTGGTAGACGCCTTGGATCTCCACGCGCTTTGTGCAATGGCTGCTCTCTATTTGAGCACTCGCCTTGATTCTTGGATTTGATGGAGGGACTCTAGGATCTCGGCTCTGGCGTTGGCTCCGCTGCCGCTCCCGCATGCACAGTCCTCCAGCTTCTTTTTGAGTCTTTGAATTCGTTTGCGAAAGCCCCGATTCATGCGTCCGCGCGCCTCCAGTTTCAATCTTCTCCTTTGGTCCTTGGCCTGGACTTTGAATAAGTCCCACAGCTGGGCCGACTCGTGAGTCGCCACTCCTTTAATTGTCTCCTGAAATTCTGTCAGTAGCCGGGATATGAGGCTTGTCGTCGCTGGGTACAGTCTGGGCCTGTGCTTGACCCTGATGACTCCTGCAGGGCCGTGCAATTCCAGCAGGATAGCTCTGTGATCCGTTCTGCAGAGCGCTTCTTCGATTTCCAGTCCGCGTTGAAGTTGCTGCAATCTTGCCCCGATGTAGAAACGATCTAGTCGAGAAGAACCTTGGCGTCCCGAGCCTGATGTATGCAAATGCGTGTGGTGCTTAGCTGCATATTCCCTTATTTGCTGCTGTCCAGTGGAGGCGGGCAAGTTGATCTTACCAGCATCTTGCAAGCTGCATTTCGCGATGAAAGCCCGTAATTCTGCCGCTCCTGCCTCCGTTCTGCCCTCTCCTCCGATTCTGTCCACATTCACGTCCAGGACACAGTTGAAATCTCCGCCACAGACAATGTCCATTCCAGTAGGGAAAATCAATGCATTTAGCTGCTGGAAGAACTTGACCCGTACGGTCCCATTGACCGGGGCATACACGTTGATGAAGAGGATTTGGTTGTCACCCAATTCTCCAGTCGCCATAATCAGGTGTTCCGACCATGCCTCCTCATTCCATGCCTGTATGTTATTAACCGCTCCGTAAGGGTTGACTAGTATACCCACTCCTGCCCTCCGTCCCTCGCCTGACGCCCACAGCGAATAGTGCTCCGCGTGCTGCTGTTTGAACCCCCACATTGCTGCATGGTGCCCGGCCGCCATCTTATGTTCATTGGGGTTGAGATGGGTCTCCTGAATGAAGACCACGTCTCGTTTCCCCCGCTGATGTTGCTCTTTCAGTCCTTGTAATTTCCTACCTAGCGCATGGAAATCAGTCGCCAATCCTCGCACGTTCAGCGAGTTGATCCCAATGGTGCTATCCTGCTTGTGTTGCCTAGCTGCCCGCTTTCGCGCTTCCTTCTCTTTTTGTTTCCGCTTTTGTCGTAATTCCCGCCCATGTCGACGAAATGCCTCCTTAGTCGAGCGATCGTAATCCTCCTTCTGTTGCACCCTAAAATGCCTCAGCAGCGGTTGCGCATCCCCATCTCTTTGCGATCTCCGCTGATCGTTCCTCCTGTCTCCGCATGCCTCCGTCTCTGTCTCTCTAGCTTCTGTCACCCTGACTAATTTGGGTTAGGCCCCTGCTTATGTGTCTCATGCCGGGGTCTGGCTGCTGAGTTATCGATTCCGTCGTCGGCCAGTCCGCCGTCACCTACCGTGACTGTTCCAACCGCTCCTTCCACATCTTCTGACTCCGTCACTTTGCACTGCCGACTGTCGTTGTCTCCACCTGAGGTCTCCTGAGCCATGGGAATGGGCCTGGCAGCCTTCGGTCCCCCCACTTCCGAGTCAGCTTCCGTGTCGATCTCTGTGTCTCTGGTTGGAGTACCGCCGATGGTGGTCCCCGTCGTTGCCGCACATGTCAGCTTAGGGCGATTGTAGTTTGCAGCTTTCCGTATCGCTGTGAGCGCCGTGGTGGCCGCCCGAGCCGTCTTGTCCTCATCATACGCGATCACATCAAGCTCCTGCCATCCGTGCTGTCCTAGAATTGAGTTCCTCTTTTCTGACAGGATGACGAGATTGTCCGAATAGATCCGGTGCTCTGCTTCGTCATACGTGACTGCTTGGAAGTGATTCCCCATCGCGCTCCATCTTAGCACCAGAACCGGTGGCCTTATGCCGGCGTCTACCAGGTCTCCTAGTAGCGCCAGCGCGTGCTCCGTTCTCACCGGACACACCGTCCCAGTTTCGACCACTTCTGCAGCTGTCAGCTTCTCTTCATGGTATGCGTAGGCCTGCATTCTCGCAATCCCATCCTCGTGTACATCAAGGACATAGATCGTTTCTCTAGCGTACATGGCCATCGCTTTCAGATGCGTTGGCCTGATCCAGTAATGCATGGGCACCGCACCTTTGACCGACTTGTTGCGCTGCGCCACGTAGTGGTTGACCAAAGCACAAACTCGCTCGTGGTGCGATGCTCCTTCATCGGCGTGGCACCCGCTGGCCCGTAATTCCATCGCCAATTCCTCAGGATGCAGCCGGAGTTCATCCACTAGATTTGCTATCATCGCATTAAGCACGTGTCTCTTCAGCACATTGGTTCTGTTCGCCACCTCTGGACTCGGTTGGAGTAGACCCTCCGTGACATCATACAGCGCTGCATAGAAGGCTAACCACCCACAGTGGCCATTGGCGGCCACATCGCTGATTGTGCCTCTCAATACCGCCAGCCAGTCCGATAAAGGTGCACCGTGATCTGTTGGGGGCGTAACAGCCATGATGCTGCACCCTGCCGTCTCCGCCGGTGTAGTCCCCTGTCCAGCCTCAGTTGCTGGAGCGCCCACCAAGTTTGGATCCAGTGTCTTCGCCGTCGGGGCCTTGCTGTCCTCAGTGTCTGTCGAGTCCTTGCCCGCGGAAGTGAGTGGCATCACCTCACTGCCACGTCGTCCTGTGACAGCTACCATGAATTGGTGGATAAATTGTTGCGTGATCACTTTGCTGCCCTCTGGGGTCGAGTCAGTGCTCCGTCGCTTTGGAGATATCGACCGTGCCTTGCCCTGAGTCCCCGACGAGTTGGGTTCGATGTCCACATCTTCCTCCACTTCTAGTTCGCGCTTCTGCCCTCTACGTTCGTTCCCCGTCCGCCTCGGAGAGAGCGAAACCGTACCTCGTGATCTGGGGAGTACCCCGCCCATGTTCCTCGCTGCAGCCCTCCCAGAGCCTCTGGTGACTCTGTGGGCTACTTCTCTGCTCAAGTCAATTTTTGTCTGCAACTCCTTGCTATGGAGGCTGAATTCCGCCTGCTGCTTCTTGCGTTCGACGTGCTTTCCTCTTACTTTTGCGGTGGGCGATCTACCTCTCGGCCTCAGTTTCTGTTCCGCCTTCTCCTGCCTCTGCTTGACTCTCGTTGATCGAAACGCTTCCCCAAATTGCGATGTCATCTCTCGTCCCGGTTCCTTAGCTTCGTCAACCTCCTCCTTCATCACTTCCGCAGGCCGATCAATCCTGTCTGGCATGGCAGCATCCGTATCCTCACCCCGCTCTTCTTCGCGGATTCGGAAGTCGAAGGGCTCAGTTGCCTTTTCTTCTTCGCTGTCCACCTGCATGTTCACCACTTGTACGTCCTCTGCGCTGTCCGTAGTTAGCGACTGCCCCCATTCGGCCGGCAGACTCAATCGCTCTATATCCCGTCGTTGATCTCCCTTGCGTGGCGACCTGAGTCTGACTGCCTTCGTGGGGGACTTGTTGATCGGCTCTGGGGTCTCATGTTGCAACTTGGAGCCTTCTTTGCGTAGCAGGGCTTCCAGTTGTTTAATGGTCTTCGGTTGCCCACCGGCCACATAGTCTCTGTTGCTGTGTCCTTTCGTCGAAGGCACCGATCCCTCCAGTTGTTCTGGTGTGTTTGGGCTGTTCCTGGTTCAAGTCTGCTTCCAGGATCTTGCAGTATTTTGTGGGGTGCCCCGGTGAATGACATCGCTTACACGGCCAGTTGACATGACAGGACGAATGGTGTACCATCACTTCCATATTGCCAATCACGATGTACCCCACGTTGCGCAGCACTTCCGGGCATGCCCCCGCTTGCACGCGAACATTCCACTGCTGCTCCTTGATACCCGTAGCCTCCGAAGAGACGTGGGCCATCGCCTGCACCGTGAGCCCAAGCATTTTGGTCATCAACCAATACATATCCCTGGAGGTGAGACTTCCCTTGTGCAGTTCCACTTCGAACGAGTAGTAATCCAGCCTTACAAGTTCGTTTGTAGCTTGGGCTCTCTCCCGAATACTCTCGTAGTCGATGAGTAGGAGCGATCGCCCGGCTAGTGGCATTTGCCATCCCGTCCAGCGGGCCGCGGTTTGCTTGCCTTTGAATGTTACCTTCACCACTCTAGTCTCCATATCCAACGTGATCCGGGAAAATTCGTTCTTGAAGTCTGTCAGTTGCTGCTTCTGGAGCGGTGCTGCTTCCTCCCCGACATAGATTTGAGCGAGTAAGGACCTTTTGCTCATGTTGTCGAAGAATCGCTGGCCCGGGGCGAGGTGTGCGTAAATCGGGTTCTCTAGGGCCATGAAGAGGTCCTCGAAGCAGGCTAACTCCCCTGGACCCATTGACTGTGTGAGGAATGCGGGCACTCTCGGTACTTCGATTTCATGGTTCAGAATCATCACAAGTGCTTTGGATTCATCCTCCGTTCTCTTGCGAAGCTTCAGGGTAGGCTGAAACTGCTGGAGACAGAGCGCCTTCAGTCGCCCGTGCTCTGAGCCCATCGGTGTCAGCTTCGGCCCTGCCGTTGTCTGTGCCACTGCTTCGAGATAGGTAGCTGACATCGTTCTTGCTGAGTCAACGCCTTCCGTCTGGGCCCCAACTCCCTCCTTCTTCCCTTGAAACCGGAAAAAATTGCAGTCTGTGCTCAATCTCCCGCTGCTGTTCCTTGTCGCGGATCACCCAATCGTACATTAACTTGGTCAGTCTTGCCTGATGCTCCGCCGAGTTCAGGTCCCAGATACTGCGTAGCCCTTCATACTTCACCTGTCTACTGAGTGGAGGCGAGTCCGTCCACGCATCCCTTAATTCGCTCTCACTTCTCTCTCCTCTCTCAATCGTTGGGATGGCCCGTGCGAAAGCCTTGAATCGTCTGTCCTTGGCTAGTTCGTGGAGCCTGAGCACGGTGTGCTGCACGTACAGCTCTGGTGCCCCATTGCGGAGGTCATTCCGAAGCTGCTGAAAAACCACGCGTCCATCTCCTTGATCCTTCTCCCCGCGCGCAGGGCCTTGGGTTTCTTTCTTCTGTGGCGATTGCTTCCTCGCTTGAGTCTTGAACGAGCTGCGCTTTGAGTCCGTCTTCGTTTCCTCCTTGGAGGGCGAGCCGCCACGGCTTCCGCTCTTGGCACTTCCTCCCACTGTTGTCCAGCCTTCAGCATTGGGCCGGTCCGCGCCCTCAGCCGCACTGCTTGCCGCACTGCTACCCTCATCTCGCTCTTCTTCTCGCTCTCGTCGCCAGCAGCTCTTGCCAGACTTGCACTCGTGCAGCCTTCGCTCCCGCGCCTGTTCACGATTAGACTTCGTTTTTGTATGACCAGGGGTGTAACGCCTTTCAAACGCCCCCTTTCAAACGCCCCCTGGTGGTAGGATCTTCCGTCGCTGTCTGGATTCCGAGGAGTCTTGAGCAGTCGGCGGTTAGATTGAAAGTGAGTTCGGAAGACTTCGCGACGTCTGATATCCCCAGTTCCTATCGATTCCTCTGGTCGTAAGCAAACTGCAGGCACCACCACACTCTTTCCCCCACTGAAGCTTCACAGCTGCGTCTTGAGTGTCGAAATGGAAGAAAACGCCTGCTATCGACACTTGAGTACCGCCTGGAACCATCCCAACGTTAGGGAATACACCTAACAACCGCCCTGGAGCTTGAAAGCAGAAGATTTCAGCTGCTGTGGACGTGCTGCGGACTCCGAGTTGTGGTAAAAACGTCCTTCCAGAGTTCATAGAGACTCGCAGTTGAGCCGTAAAACCTGCTTTTACTTACGCTTTCCACCATTCCACAGGCGAATTCGGAGCTTTCGGTGTACTCTGCCACTCTACTAAAGGGGGCAGCGTACAAGTCAAGAAATCGCCTTCGATCCTGTCGATAACGAGCGTCGTCGATGCGTTAGTTGTCTTCAGATCCGATTCAACTGCAACTACAAGTTGCGTTACTTCAGGAGGCAGTAGGGGTTGCAACTCAAGAGTGATGGTCACTGGTAAGTCACTTGTAAGGAAGGAATTGGGGCTAACACGCACGAGTTGCGCGTCGTGGACCCAGAGAACGTGAGGAGAAGCAGATGCCAGGTCCTCCGACTTGCGTGAGCGATAGACAGAGTTCTCGTCGTGTTCATCTCCGTGTTCTTGGCTTTCCAGTGAAGGATCAGCACGCACAGGAACGAAATTTCGCCCTACATCGTACGAGATTTCCAGTATGAAAGGCGAAATTCCGTCTCCTAGCGAAGGAAGAGCCGGGGTAGTTAGTCGTAAGAACCTGCCAGTGATAATGGAAGGATCAAACTCAGCCACTTCCTCTTCGTCTACGAGCTCTGGACGCTCATCAAAGGCCCCAACTGCTACTTCAGACGCCGTATCAACTGCAAAAAGTTGCCCACTACCAACATCAATGCGACAACGTATGAACCGAACGATGGGGCGTCTGCAGATTTCAGGAAGGTTTCCACATAGAGACACTGTGAACTCCTCTCCACCGTCAAAGCGAGCGTCATAAACAGACATAGAAGCAACTTGAGAGCGCTTAAAGACGGTGAAAACCCTCCCGTTGGACGTGAAGTGCTTCCCATTCATCGAAACCTCCACAGCGTACTCCCCTGACAGGCGGAACTTGGGTGTTTGACACACAATATCACCTGTGGCCTCGCAAAAGGGGCCTAAAGTGTCTCGCAGCAATCTTCCGTCCGCCAGCGACACAAAACGCACTGTCACGTTGTCACTGGACCAGAATCCGCTGCCTTTTATCCGCTATTCGTAGCCTCCGGTGTGTTCTCTACACAGTGGAGAAATTCCCGAAATTTGAGTTGGAGCAAAGGCGAAGAGATTGCAGTCCGCACACACGACAGAGCCAACGACTGTGTGCTGGAGGTGAGTCACACAAACTCACACTTCTGACTATTTCCTGAGCTTTTACAGTGTCCTAACTTGCCGTGACTGCCATTTCCCCAGGTGAAAAAGCTGATTATCACTTGAAATTGCGGCTGAGTAGCTCCCTCCAGCCAACACTTTCGTCCAGTGGATTGAACCTTCACATTTCACGGCGGCAGGTACAGCTTTACCACCTTTGACTTCCGTTTCCACCCTTCCAGTTCCCCCTCCGTGACCAAGTTGGCCGAAAGTGTTTAAATCCCATGAGAGCAATTCACCAGCGCTTGTTACAGCTAAAATGTGCTCGTATCCACATGCTACAGCGATGAACGGTTCTCCATCCCCCCCCCCCCC
>LGSM01000834.1:0-10215 GCA_001314345.1 Phytophthora multivora | reverse complement strand
GAGTTGGTGCCGCCGCAGTCTCCGGACATGATGAGATCAGTAGCCATGGTGCTTGGGCGGTGAAGTTGAGAGGGAGTTCTGTGACTTGAGCCCTGGGAGGAGGATTTGGAAATGAGGAACTGGGCTCGCGGGCTTAAATCAATTGCGTCAGACACCAACGCCAAATGCACTGGCAAGGTACGTGGCGGAGCCATGTCAGCTTTGACGCGTGTACGCTCCAAATTTGAAGTTGAACTGTCAGTATGCATGAGGGACCAGACAACTTCAATGCTGATGATGTGCTACTTCAGCACTGCTGCAGTGCAGTTAACGGGTAAGTACACTGTACTGTACGCTGTAGATGTACACTGTGCATGTACAATGTACACTGTACATGTCCATACATGTAGTTGAAATGCCTTGGTGGTGTCCACAGTACATTGCCGAAGATAGAAATAAATTATAAGAATTGTTGTAAATTTCTAATCTAATGCAATATTCACAGACAATTAGAAATCGTAGTTTCCAAAACTAGCTTACGTGCATTGTGCATCGTTTTTAAATATTGCATTAGATCATGTACCTCAAAATCTCAAAATCTGGAAAAAATTCCTTTCAAAACGGGACGCTTAAATCGTGCATGTTCGGTTTCAGTTTCAGTTTTGGGAGTGTTAGGGGATCAAACTCAACTCAACAGCGTTTAGGGTTGAGCAAACGGCCCCTCTAGCTCAAGTCGAGTTGAGTTGGGGTGAAGCTCTATTTAGCAATCGTCACAGGTAACAAGAAGCATGTTTGTCGGGCCAAAACTAACGGGTGATCAAGCTCTACACGTTCTTGCTTTGGCGTGGACAGCAGCTCGCGGGAAACGATCGCGGTTTGTTCGGATCATGAAGACGCTGACTAGATTCCATTGCTTTCGGCTTCGTGACGCCGCGCCTCCCGTCGACACGTCTCGTTGTTTTGACGGAATGCTCGATGATGCCACTGCAAAAAGCCCGTTTTCGTTTTACGTATACTGAATTACGCTTTTTGGCACGGAAGTTACAGCTTCCACGAGGTGGAGTGATCACGTCTGCAGGTGACAGAGTCAGCAGGGTGGAGGCGCTTGCGATGGTGTGTCGACGACTGTCTGAAGCATCAATGTTGCTCACTGTATCCAATGAATTTGGGCGATCATCCGCTGCTTACAGCAGAATTGTATCCGCAACAATTTTGATGCTTTACAACACACACAAAAATCTACTTTACTTTCATGACACCCTTATTAAAAAGCGAATTGATGACTATTGCCGCGCGATACATTATGCTGGAGCACCTCTTTGTACTTGTTGGGGGTTCATCGATGGGACAAAGCAGTATATATCTCGACCAAGTGCCCGTGATGATGCAGCTATTCCGTATGAAAGCCTACAGCGTTCTGACTTCAATGGGCATCCGAGGCGTCACTGCTTTAACTGGCAGAGCATTCAGGCTCCTGATGGAATTGTTGTGAGTTTGTTCGGACCCGTCGAAGGACGCAAACATGACTCTACCATGCTAAATCTTAGTGGCGTGTTGGATGTGATGGCAGAAGATGTTGACGAAGTGTTCGCTGGAAAATTAATTTACGGGGATCCAGCCTATGGTTGCAGTGACTTCGTGAGCTGTCCAACAATGATATAAACCATTGCTGGAGCAGAATTCAACAGTCGAATGAGTAGTGTTCGGGAGGGCGTTGAGTGGGGATTTGGAAGAATCAAAATTCTGTGGGAGTTTTTAAATTGGGATAAAAAGCAGCGCGTGCGTCAAAGTCCGGTGGGCCTTAACTTTTTTGCTGCTGTCTTACTTTTCAACTGCCATACATGTCTGCAGCCATTGGGAAATCAAATATCAATGTATTTCGGACTAATGCCGCCACCGCTCGACGAATATCTACAACAATAACTCTCATTTTAATCTGCCGACCCACTAGGTTTACGTTGATCCAGTATTTTCAATAGAAACTCGTGCATTCGTTGTTCACGTTCTGCTTCGGCCTTCTGTCGGCGTTCTTCCATCATAACCTCGTGTTGGCGGCGTTTTTCTGCTTCTTCACGTTCATAACGACGCTTTTCTTCTTCTTGTTCACGTTCAAACGCTAGTCGCTTTGTTTTGTACTCGTATTTTGCCTTGTCTTCATCTCCAACACCTTGGATTGCGTCTCGTAGCGCGTCTGTTACTGCGCCGAGTTGCTCTCGTTTCGAAACTTTTTTTTTGCGACTACTTGTTCTAGTTCGAGTACCAGCTCGCTTTTTTGACGTTGTAGGCGGAGTTGCAGGAGCTGTTTGTCCTGCCGATTGGGCATGAATGCTTGTAATACTTGTTGTAGTCGTCGTCGTTGGTGGAGGTACTGTAGCTTCTTCTGGTGGAGGTGAGGTAGTTTCTGGGTCTTCCCCATCATCAGAACCATGTTCGTCATCTTCAAGTTCTCCCATGGCTAGGCGCCTTAACATTGCTCCTGAACTCTCGACCCCCCTCTTCTTCGCACTCTTCTCCGCCTTGCGTTTGTCTTCCTCTTCTGCCCAGTCGTCCATCAAATTCATGATGTCTTGGAGCAGCATTTCCCTTTCTTCGTACTGCTCAACCGTCCCCGACTTGCGCAGCGACTAGCATTGATCGACTTGGTACTGATCTATCAGTTTGGTAAATCAAGTTCGCATAGCTGTACCAGGTTTGTTAAGGCCAAAATCAGGATCTCTACGACAGTGTATAGCTATGTCATCGAACACTTTCATGATGCCTTCTGCAGTACCGACAGGAGCAGTCCAGGGCCGGAAGTGGTTCACCGCCTTCAGGAGAACGACATCGTCGATTGCTGCGAACTTGTGTCTAAGGGGAGGGCTGTCAGTACTGTCAGGGTGGTTCGCATCACCTTGGGCCGTATCTAGTAAAGGCTCAGACCGTCTTGACCACATTCCCATGCTGGAGAAGAATTTCGACGACTGGTCGCCAAAACCGAAGCTGAAAATTAAATGGAGAGAACTCCGAAAGTTATGTTTCATTGGCATTTGAGATAGATAGTGAGAGCTGTAACTAAAATTTAAACTCAACTCAACAGCTTGTTCGAAAGTTCTCTACTGTACATGTTTTCCACTTAGAAACGGAATTTCAAAGTTGCTGTGACCATACTGTACGTATTCCTAGAAAATCAAATAATTTGGCTTCACACAATTTAAACGACCACTGCACTAGCAAGAATCAAATATTCTGGTAGTGATGGCGATGCTACTATCAAGATCGCAGTGAATGTTTATTTTATGTAGACTGGCGAAAATGACCCAGAGAGCCGCAAGAGTATCACGGGATATCTACAGCCAATTGCTGGAGGCGCTGTAGCTTGGGATGTCAGACACCAGTAAATCACGACACTATCAACAGCACAAGTGGAGTCTGTTGCTGCTTGCGAGGCCGCCACGAAAGGACGCGGAATCATGAATATGCTGGACAAAGTCCTTAATATGATCGAGGCCAAAACGAAGCTAGCAATGGGAAAGGATAACAACAATGCTGCAATTAAGCTGGCAAAAACACCCGCCTACAGTAGTCAAACTCGCCCCATCGAACTTCGGTGGCAATTCGTGCGAGAACACATCGCCAAGGGCCTGCTCCTTATGTACAAGATTGACAGCACAAACAACCCATCAGACATATTACGAAGACACTACCAAAGCGTAGTCTTGCCAACTACTGCGAAGCAATTGGCATATCATCCAGTCTGAAGCCTGTCAGCAGCTAAGTGTTTAGGTCACGCCTTAAATGAACTTACCGGTCTGAAACCAGCTACCGTTACTTTAGCTAATAGGTTCGTCAGTTTTACAACAAACCAAAAATTTGATTATGAGGTTTGATAAAAAAACGTTACATAAAAAATGTCAAACCTAAAATCATAACTTCAACCCTATAGTTCACAGTTTCACGGTGAACCAAAGAGAAACCAGCCAATCAGAAGAAAGGAAAGCGAACCTTGACAGCTACCAAAGCTGGTTCTTCGTTTAAGTTAAGGTTCATAAACATAAACGAGAGGGATAATCCTGAATAAAGTTGGAGCCCAGTTCCTGATTCTGATAAATTATCAGAACCACAGTTCTGATTCGATTCATTTTAGGCGTGGTTTAGGTAGGGGGCGAATTATGACCCCGCTGCTCTAGTTTTACCAACGTTGTTGAAAACGGCGCCACGAAGTAGCCACGTTCAACCAAGCGAAAAACCATAAGCACATTATCCCAGAAGTAGGACCAGAAAAGACACAACAACCAGTGAGTGAAGCTAGCCACAGACCCGCAGTGCAGAGAGGACTACATCACATTTCGACATGCTGTCAAAGAGATAAAAACAGTTAGAGAATCGTTGTGTCTTGGAGAAATTGGCGTTGAACACAATCTCCTGTCACATTCCACATTTCTACAAGAAGCGTGTTTCTATCTGCAATTGTCAAATTTTCAAAACCACAATATGAATATGTTCTTCTACTCCACTTAGTCTCGCTGCAAAGATTCAACAACTTCAGTTTCAAGCCGAGAAAAACGATTCTGGTGTAGAAAACGAGAAAATCGCAAAAATACTTGCAGTCGCCTGACGCGACCCTTCGAGGATCTTTCGCGGGAGCTTAAAGATCGTCCATTGTTGCTACTTTTCTGTTTCGTGCGATTCAGGTCATGTTACTTAGCGGTTGACAAGTATTCTCACCGTTTCGTGGACGCACCATTGAGAGTGTTCTTGATGGGTCAGGAGATGGCCTACATATCAAGCGAAGGGTTCACCTTCACGGTGCCCACAGGGGCAACTTTACAGCCGAGTTCTTGCTATATTTGCGCTGTGGCAGTTCGCCAATCCGCCACAGAGGCAGCCGTTCATGTGATGATCCCAAGTAATTCAGTTTGGGACACAGATTTGCCAGAGACGAATTTGTTGTGGGTTGGTGTCACGAGGTGTCAGCCTCTTCTCAACCAATTCGGCGCATGGCCAGATTTACGGGATCATGATGTTCAGGAGATACGGCTCTTCAACAAGCGCCTGGTCATCTTCTGCGCTAAACGATCTCGCTCACCCATCCGATCGGCAAGACCTGTCGTCCATGACAAAGCGATATAGACGTCCTGGTTTCATGTGCCTCGTTTCCTTTAGGCGCGCATATATGGGCCGTCCAACATTCGTTCCGGTAGTTCAACTAGGCACTCGAGTCTCACCACGTTCCCGTGGAGCTCCTCGGAGCGTTTCTCCTCAGCTGGGGGGCTCAAAGACATTTCCGTGGAGCCTGGCTCCTTCTCTTTCGGCAGCTTTGTGCTGCGGACTCTGTATCGCTGAACTCTGCGCTCCTCTGGTCTCTGTGACGCTGGTTTCTTCGTGGCGGGAACGGAACTGCCGTTGTGCCAGCCTCGAGCCGGAAACCCCGGTTCACATAATTGGTCCTCTGAACCGGACCGTGATCCGTCCATTACTCGCACAATTAAATTTGCTGCAGAGGAGCAGCTCAGCGTGTCGCCACACATCCGACGACAGGTGCCCGTAGACGCTCAGCAGCGGCAAGAGTTCGTTGACGAGCAGCAGTGACAGGAGTCTTGCGTAAAAGATGCCCGTCGACAATCATTTAACGCTCGGTCGGCTGGATACTGTTGTAGTGATACACTATGCTACCTTCGATAGTGGTAAGAGGCTGGAAGTATGTCTGTAAGGTTCGTTTGTATCGCGCTTGTTCTTTTGCTTGACGTGTCGGCTTCTGTTATGCGATGATGCTGTAGAAAAAAGGAATTACTCAAATGCCACATCTGCGCTGCTGTTCAATGGGCGTCCAACAGGTTGAGCACCGACTTGGCAGCGGCGCTTGCAGGAACCTCGGTACACCAGCGTCACCCGGTCGTTGAAGCCACAACATCCGCGTACGGTGAGAACGCAGAGCACTTGAACGCAAGCACCAAACTTGCTGCACATGCGGCAGGGACACACCCGGCGCTCGACACCGGCCAGCCTCATCGGGCATTCCTACCCGCTCCGTCGATGCTGTAAGGCTGTTCAACTGCGCGCTCACTGGAAGGTTTTCTACAGTGTGGCTCAAGATCTCGTCATGCACCCTAGGTGCAAGCTCGCCACACGCACGACACTGTCGGCGTCGGCCACGCTTCCCCCAAGTGGGAAAGCGATGGCGCTCCGGTCAACTCGATGCTAAAGCAGAAACCCCTCCCGTTGAAGTGCAGCAGCACGTCGGATGAGCCTTGCATCCGGTGTCGGCGCGTACAGCAAACGGCCACGGATGCACACTCTCACTCTCTTACAGTGCGTGAAGAGTTGGCCCAGCATAGCGCCAATCTTGAGCTTGCGATGCAGCGTGACATCGAGCTTCACGGCGGCGTTATACGCCTCGCATGGAGTGTCCGTAGTTGCGAACCCGCTGGGCGTATGGAACACTGCCAGTGACACCTGGCGGTTAAGCCACACCTTGGTAAAGTGACTAGATAACTCAGAGAGCTGCGGCACAAGTGCCCAGCGCCTTTGAACTTCATCCAGCTTCACAAAGTACTCGTCCTGACTCAGCGCAAAGTGAAGGTCTTCCATGACAGAAGCAGTCGCGCGTGGGGTGAGCGACCG
Organism: Phytophthora multivora; assembly: GCA_001314345.1. Taxonomy (NCBI): domain Eukaryota; phylum Oomycota; class Peronosporomycetes; order Peronosporales; family Peronosporaceae; genus Phytophthora; species Phytophthora multivora. The sequence continues at coordinate 3,636 of LGSM01000834.1, read as the reverse complement.
CGTTTTCTTGAAGACCTTCTTCGCTACATGAAAGTAGCACATTAGAAAGTACACATCGGTACCCAAGACGTCATGGACAGCGTTGCACCGAGCGATATCGGCGTAGCCCATCATGCACTGGATGCGCAGCAGTTTGCCAGTGACGGCTACAAATGCACGCAGCAGCAGCTGTAGCACCTCGGTGTACTGGGGGCTGCTTCTGTTGTGATGTGATAAATATCGCGAGCAGGTGAAAGTGGTGAGCCCGATCCGAAAGCCACACAACGATCACGGGGTAGCCCGCCTGCGTCGATTTGTATGTTGCATCGAGATGAAGGATGAAAGTGGCCGGGTCACGATCTGCTTGGCGCAACAGCTTCTTAGTGCTAACATCGGGGCGCTGTCTCTGCCGTTACCAACCACGGGCTTGCTGTCTTCGTCCTGGTGCAAGCACAGCGAAAAGCCGCTGTCTCGCCTTCTTCCCCACTGATCATTCGGTCCCGAACTTTGGCCCGAACAACATCGAGGATATCGCTGCCTCCAAGCAGGCCAGTAACGTGGCAATACACGAGCCTTTGAACGGCTGCAAGGCTCGACACGCTTTACTCAATTAGATTGAAGCGTTATCGCAGGCCAGTCTAAACGCGCTTGGCCTAGTCCTTGCACAGCCCATTCTTTGGCGACCCGTTTCATCTCCGCCGACAGAGAAGGCGGCCGTGGCGGATCCTGAACCGCTGTGGAATGAGCGTTCACATCGACTGTCACAACCTTCAGCACACTGCACCGCAACAAACGTGCTCGCCAGGGGCACTTCCCGCCCAGAGCTGCTCGAGCACACGCCTTTGAGGTGCAGCGAAGTAGCTGCGTCTGCGGCATTGGCCAAGGTCGCTTTTCGCGATCTTGTGGCGCTTGAAGTCCTGGATGAGTATCTCTGCATTCTCATGCAGCATCGCGGACGGGAGATCGCCCAAGGAAGGCTAGGCATGGCGGCTTGAGTTAGTGACGTAGTGGGCGGTTGAGGGGGTAGCTGGTAAAATGCAAACTTGTAGAAAATTTTATCGCTAATGGTGTGGGGACGCGCTCATGTGGTGATCTCTGCTGTTTTTGTGCCACTCATTTGACGTGCTATTTTTTTTTTTTTTTCACAAGTGACAGTAGAGTACTTTTGGTGTTTGCTGGACAAAGCGTGGTGTAGACCGAACGTCCTTAAATTGGTAAAAGCAGCTGTTGTTATACGATAAAATATTTCCAAAATTGTTAAAGCCAATTATCATTTTTTAGGCTCGTATTTTTATTTTCATGATTTAGAAATGTTGCAATGTGGATCTTCATGATGGATTTCTAAGCAGCTGCATGGTACCATCGCCATAGAAACGGTTTGTTGCTTCAACCACAATGACCTAGACTACTGTAGACTCTCATCCGTCGTCAAGAGTCATGCCTCGAGGCTCTCAAGACCGAAGGTGACGGCATTTGCCACGCTTCGTGGCCCGCTGCACACAAAATAAATACTTCCTGATGATAAAGTACATGAAATTGTCGACAATACAGCTTCGTTACTGGTTCAGCAGCTGGTAGGCGTAGAAGTGAGCACCACGCTCGCCGAGCTCCTCCGTGAGAACGAGGTAGATCGGACAAGCCTTCAGGGCGGGGCTCACACGGCCCTTGTCGAACAGAGAGTTGAGGAAGATGTCCTTCTTCGTGAAGTAGTCCAGGTTCTTGGGAGCGAGGCCGCCCGTGATGTAGAAACCACCGCGAGGAAGGTACTTCAGCATCGCGTTACCAGCCTCACGGCCGTACGCACCCACGAAGATCTCCAGAGTCTGGTTGCACAGCTCGTTCGTCTTCGCGTTCTCGCCGATCACCTTACCCTGCTGCGTGTTCGCCTTCAGGAACTCTTCGTGCACCTTCGGGTCCACCTTCTCGGGGAACTTCTTGGCCAGGAACTCGTAGATGGTGGCCAGACCGGGGCCAGACACGATACGCTCAACCGAGAAACGCTGGCCGCATCCAAGCTTGGCCTTGATCTCGTTGTACAGCTCGATCTCAATCTCATCAGCGGGGGCGAAGTCGGTGTGGCCACCTTCACAGGCAAAGCACGAGTACTGACCGTCGTTACCAGGAGTCAGGAAACACTCACCCAGACCGGTACCAGCTCCGATCGTGGCCATGGGAGCAGTCTCGTCCTTGGGGGCGTCGTTCAATACGATGTACTCGTGTGGGCGCAGAGTCAATAGACCGTATCCCATAGCGGCAAAGTCGTTAATGAGGCGAACAGTCTTAATCCCGAGCTCCTTTTCGAGACTGGCACCGTCGATCTTCCATCCCGCTTCCACATTCGTGAAATCCACTGTGTTCTCCAGGATCGGACCAGCGCAAGCTAGGACGCATGCAGCAGGCACCTCGTCCACGAGCTTGGCCTCGTTTAGGAACAGGTGGCAGACCTCGTTGAAGCTCCCGTACTGCTCATTTAGGTACTTCTTGGAGAACAGCATCTCGCCAGGGGCGATGTTGCCCTTGAGCTGCGTGGCACCCTTGGGGATCTTCCACAACGCCAAACGCGTGTTGGTGCCGCCGCAGTCGCCCGACATGACGAGATCGTGCGGTGGTTCTGCAGTGGTTGCTGAAGTAGCAACGACGTCGGTCGTCGATTCATCGGAGCAGCATCCAAGCCACCTACAGCAAAAATTAGAAATGAATTGCGATTGATTCTACGATGGCAGAGCGTACGGAGCCATTTTGCGATGTCGGTGTGACGTTACTGTAGTTGCTTGAGCTCTCGAACGCCGATTCAAGAATGAAACATGCACCAAAACGAAATCTTTCAAGTTGCCCACTTCAAGTGCGCCGTTTTTTTTTTCGAACTCAAATCCGACTTCAACCTGCTGGTTTAGAAATTGGTTTTGGAAATTTAGAAATTGGCGTACATAGTCACATGTTCAAATCCAAAAGTTGTCAAGATGAGCAGACCAACCTTAAAACTCTTAAACCAGCAGCGACTTGCCGACAGCAGCCATTTCAATCGTTTTTTATCAAACTATTTGAATTTGTATACATGTATTTTGATTATGGGCTGCTTCGAGATAAGTCGCATAGATGGCGCCAAACTTCAACTTTTACCGGTACCGGTACCTGAATCTCGACAAAACTGCAATTGACAAGGGCACGCTGCAGTGCAGCCTGCGAGTTATGTGATCTCAGCATGTCGTTGTACCCAAAGAGATCCTGATAATCAGGCAGCAAGCTTCGAAACATACAGCTACGAACGCTGCAAGTTTATTCTACAGTGGAGCTCCACGGTAACCAAAGCTACAGCTGCTTCCCAGTCAAAAAGTGGACATTGGACAAGACGTAATAAAGTTTTATTATCAAAAAAATAGAGGACTTCACGATACATGTGCATCCCAATCAGTACGCAACCTTACTGCGTCTCCGTCAACAGCTGATACGCGTAGTAGTGAGCGCCACGCTCACCCAGGTCCTCATTCAGGACAAGGTAGATCGGACAAGCCTTCAGGGCGGGGCTCACACGGCCCTTGTCGAACAGAGAGTTGAGGAAGATGTCCTTCTTCGTGAAGTAGTCCAGGTTCTTGGGAGCGAGGCCGCCCGTGATGTAGAAACCACCGCGAGGAAGGTACTTCAGCATCGCGTTACCAG
>LGSM01000833.1:0-10221 GCA_001314345.1 Phytophthora multivora | reverse complement strand
TAAGCAAGGCAACTTCAACAAGTTGTTGCCTTCGACTAAGTGCGATTTCAATTTTAGTTTTTTCAGTTTTGTTTCATGCCATTCATTTTTGGAAAAATATAACTCTTTGTTAGCCAGGAGTGTGTGTAAGTTAGGAAGGAATGGACCGCAACTTCCGCGGCGGCAGGGGAGGACGCGGCTTCGGGCGTGGGGGACGCGGTGGACGAGGAAGAGGAGGAGGCAGGGGAAGGGGACGTGGCGGAGGCCGAGGCCGAGGCAACTTCTTCCAGCACCGTGAAGACCAGGGGTACGACCAGGGGTACGTCCCGCCACCTCAAACGTACCCCCAGCAGCAGCTTAGTGCACCGCAAACGTACCCCCAGCAACAATACGCCCCACAGCAACAGCAACAAGGTTATCCCCCACAGTATGCCCCACAGGACCAGTATCAGCAGTATCAGCCACGACAGGGATATGGAGATGATGGTCGGTACAATAATGGGAACCCACCTCCTCCTATGGATAACAGGTATCAACAGCCCATGGACAGCTTCCAGCAGCCTCAGTATCAGAATCAGCAGTTCCAGCAGCCTCAGCCGCCCAATCAGCAGTGGCAACAGCCTCCAGCTCCTCAGCAGTTCCAGCCGTTCCAGGACGAAGGCTCCAGGTTCCAGAATAATCCGCCGATGCCGCCGCCGCAGCCCCCAACGGACTACGCTGAAGCTGCACGGACGAGACAACTGGCCTATGCCCCAGTTCCACCGGAAAATGACGCCTCGGAGGGTTTTCAAGCGCCAATTGATCCTCCACAGCCACAGGAACAGTGGCAACAACAGCCTCCTCTTCCTGCTGCACCGCAGGATCCACGAGGTGATTGGCAACAGCCTCCACCCCCGACTCAGCAATGGCAGCAACCACAGGAGCAGCAATGGCAGCAGCCGCCTCAGCAACAGTGGCAACAGCCCCCACCTCAGCAGTTCAACGGTCAAGGATACGCGCAGGCGCCGCCCCCAATGGATCAGCTTCACTTCCAGAGAGACCAGAATCCTCGGTTCCACGACCGTCGTCACGACCGCTTTGATAACCACACGTTCAAACCGAACCGGCCACCTCCGCCGTCGTACGTCTGCCACAACTGCAGCCAACCGGGACATTGGAAGCAGCACTGCCCACTTTTTGGGAACGACAACGAAGGCCACAGCTCTCAACATGAAGGCCAGCATCAGCAGCGTTACGGGCCTGGTGGGCCTGTGGGTCAAGATCGACAGTGGGCTCCTGCTTCTGCTCCTTCTCCTGCTCCTGCTCCTGGCCCGCCATTGCCTGTAGCAAAACCACAGGACCCAAGGAGGAATGGCGCGTCTTTCGGCAACCTTCCCGCAGAGAATGCTGGCTTTGGAATGATTAATGAGCCACCTTTGCCCAACGGCCCGGCGCCTCCGCTGCCTCCGACCGCGCAGCCCCCAATCCCGTACGATGGAGATGGATATCCTCAACAACAACAGCAGCATCTCCATCCTGGACAGCAAGTGTGGAAGTGTGAAACGTGCGTCAAGAGCTTTATGATCGCGTCCCAGTACGAGGCGCACATGGGCACTCATGTCACCTGCTCGGACTGTGACTTTTCGGCCTCGAAGCGAGTCGTCACGGCGCACCATCAGACAGCGCACGGGCAGTACGCTGGCCAAGGGATGAAGGAAATCGACGTGGAAGGCCAGAAGTTTATGGTGCTCGTTGGCAACTCGGCGGAGGACATTGCCAAGTGGCGCGAAGAGCGTCGCAAGAGGTGGCTAGCGATGTCTCGCCAGCCGAAGCCTGAAGTGGCAACTGCAGAGACTGAGCCAGTGGCTGGAAAGCGAAAGCTCTCGGTGTCTTCGGAAGATTTGGAGGAAGGGGAGATCGAGGAGGACGAGGAAGTCAAGGGACAGATTGTGCTTCGGAATGCACTTGCGGCTCCTGAAGCGGGCGCCCAAGAACCGCCAGCTAAAAAGCAGCGCAAGACGGCGCTGTGCAAGTGGTTCACGCGTGGCCACTGCCGCTTCGATGACGCGCACTGCAAGTACAGCCACGATCGTTCGGCTTTTGGATGCCGTGCCATGATGTTCAAGGGTTCATGTGCGAAGGGAATGTATTGTCCGTTCTCTCACGACACAGCGGTGTTGTCCGGACAGCGTGAGCGTTCGCAGAAGGCGTCGAAGGAGCGAGCTACGGAGCAGCAGTGGCGTGGCGAGCAGAAGTCGCTCCTGCGCAAACTGCTGACGAAGGACGTGCGTGTTGAGCAGCGCAAGATGCTGCAGATTGTGCATTTTCTGGTCGAGAACGAGTTTTTGCGTTCGTCGGTTGGTGAGAAGGCTGATGTGCATGCCAAGGAGAAGATTGAGGTGCTCAAAAGTGAAGATGCAGCGCCAGTGGAAGCCAGTGAACCCATTCAATCGCAGTCGGAGGACACGAAGTCTGATGACGCTGTAATGGAGGAGGCTTCATGCGAGCACGTGAGCACGGATAGTGCTGTGGCTTCTGGGACTTTGGATGAAAAGTTTTTGCCTAGTGTAGAGGCAATTGTGTGTGAGGAAGCCCAGGAGAAGCAGAGCGAAGCCGTTGAGTCTTCGCTCGATGGTGGTGAAGTGAAGGCAGCAAAGGAGGAGGATGTATTGTCAAGTGAGCCAGTGAACCCTGAAGCGGTTGCTGCTTGTGAGCCTTCAAAAGATGTGCAGGAGGTAGAAGTACCTACTACCAGCCAGGCCGATACGTTAGAAACTACCGGTAGTGCAAGCGAGGCAAACGCAGCTAGCTGAGAGATTCCAGCAGCTCAATTTTGCTTCGGTGGCGTGTTTCACTCGGTTGAAATTGAATAGATCTTGAGGTTAGGAGGAAAAGAGACGATGTCCTATCGACTTTCCGAGTGGGGAAAGCAAGCTCTTACTCGAGCTTCTCGAGCTCTCGGATGCGATCGAGCATCTCTCTCTTGGAGGTTTCTTGCACTTCACCCCCCAGTATGTACTCGTCCAGCATGGAGTAGACTTTGTTGAAGTTGAAGACGATGTCGAGCTCGCAGACGTTGGCGAATTGCTGGTCCAGCAGCTCCACGAACAGGTGAATCGTCTCGAGTCCCAGCAGCTCATTGGCGTTCAGATCCACGCCCAAGATGAAGAAGAGGCCGGCGTAGCGGCGGTAGATGAGTTTGTAGTTGCGGAACTCGATGAAGTTGGTGTGTTTCGCGTCTCGAGCCACCACGAGGCGGTGGATTTCGGCCTCCAGTCGCGCCTTCTCCTGGTCCTCGGGGGGCGGCACGTACCATTTGGACAGCCGCGTCTTGCCCTGGCGGTTCTGAAGCAGGAAGAAGCGGATCTACGTGGGATTATCGTGAGGAAATGGGCTCAAGTGTTAGAGAACGTGGCGGCATTTTACCATTCGGTTGGGGGCGGGCGATTCTCGGATAATGCGCATGAAGAGGCGGCGATCATTTCGGGAGTTTCATTAAAATATATACAAGTATATATAATCGAGTTCTTTGGAATCGAAAAGTTTATTTTGATTGTTTTTTATCGATGAGTTACATGTAAAATATAACGGTGCGGCTCTTTTAAGATCGGCTGCGTGGCACCACAAGCCGACGGCAGATTATGCGAATCAAGAACGTCGTATACCCGTTTACCTACACATACAGTGGATTATTCATGTCCCGACTCACCAAAGACGATTCACTTGGACTGTTCATATCGCGGAACGTGATGAGAACTTTTAGCATTCAGTTAGAATAATGTAACCTGAAGGCCGCCTTTTGTCGAGCTTGTGACAAACAGAGAGAGAAGGTAGTCTATTTAACGTTAGACAGTATTAGCTACCTGGAATAAACGAAAACGTCTTGGCAGCTCCAGTTCCGTTTGGGCTTGCCAGTTCGCTTTGGGTGGTCGGGGGCGTGAAAAGCTTGTGACAAACAGGGTATGATACATGTGTTTATATGCATCGTACTGTACTTACATGTATTACCATAGTAATCTGTAGCCTTGCGTTTGTTTACTCAGTCCCTGTCCCGCCTCAGTGAACGTGATTCGATCGAGATTTATACTGTCGTAAAAGAATAGTTTATTGATGTCCTTATCAGAGAACACATACGTTCGAGCGCTAATGCCAGCGCAACGTGCTTGTTAAATTTTATTTTTATTTGCGAAACCCACCACTGTTGTGTGACCCAAAATATTAAAGTAGAATCTGCACATCTACACAAGGCATCTTGCACGGGGTGTGACTAAGCTCCGTTGCTGTTACATGTACAGTGACAGATCGTCGTCCTTTGTCAGCTTATGGCAACTTCGGCGAGTGGCCAGCAGAGTTCTCTCTCTCTCTCTCTCTCTCTCTCTCTCTCTCTCTCTCACTCACTCACTCACTCTCTCTCTCTCTCTGTTTGCCGTTCGAGCTCATTCCCACTTTTGACTGCTTGGAGTACACACTACCCCGATACAAGAATGGCCTCCAGAATCTTCAACGTTGTCGTCCTATTACTCGCTGTTTTTGCTGTAGCGACGACTGTAAGCGCGGAGCCAGCTCGACATCTCCGTACGGAACCCTCCAGCGACCGTCACGAGTCTGCGACTAGAAGATTAACACGAAAAGTCCCGGCCAGCTTCTTAAGGAGTCTCTGGGGAACGCTGAGGACCAACTTGGAGAACCAGCCGACAATCGGCAAGGCCCTGGAGATGTACGCCAAGCTGAGCCATGCTGGCCACGTAAAGCCCCCAGTTATTCATATGCCGGCGAAGGCGGGCGAGGACGTGTTGAAGCACAATTACCGCATTTTAGATTTTGCATAGTCGCTTTACAGATGTGCCACGATAATACACAAAACGTTTTTAAAAACAAGAACGAGTTTATTTTATTTTTCTCGTTGAAACACTGAGCGAACATGAGGTTGCACTGCTCCAGATGCGACCAGCCCGTCACACTTTGCCAACGTGCTATTGTCCAGTCGGCACTGGTCGCAACACAAAACGTCGAGTTTTCCTTTGACAAGAACGAATTTATTTTATTTTTCTTGTTTTTCAAAACAAATTATCTTAATAGGTGGTCCACACCAAGTATACAATACTTTCCACCAATCAGAAGTTGCCACTTACATTTTCCGCCTCAAAGGATCGCCAGTCCGCAATCGGGGGAGGAAAAGCTCCAAGTTCATAATGGTACGGCTGCATCCATGCATATCTCTCCATCTACGTATCTCCATACTCCACGTCTACGTTTATCATGTAGCATCTCGTCTCCTCTTCGCATCCATCTAACGTTTTCCTCGTATCTCGTCCTCCTCTGTTCATTATTGCCATTCCCGCACAGCCACTCCGCCTGGATATCAAACGTAAGCTCAGCTCGCGCTCGGAGCGCGTCAAGAGCGTGGATCTGCACCCCACGGAGCCGTGGGTGCTCTCCGCCCTGTACTCCGGCAGTTTGATGATCTGGAACTACGCCACGCAGTCGCTAGTGAAGACGCTGGAGGTCTCCAGTCTCCCAGTGCGCAACGCCAAGTTCGTGGCCCGTAAGCAGTGGATCATCGCCAGCTCAGACGACATGCAAGTGCGTGTCTTCAACTACAACACGATGGAGAAGGTCACGAGCTTCGAGGCCCACAGCGACTACATCCGCCACATTGAAGTGCACCCGACGCTGCCGTGTTTCCTCACGTGCGCGGACGACATGACCATTAAGCTCTGGGACTGGGACAAGAACTTCACGTGCACGCAGGTGTTCGAGGGCCATGGGCACTACGTCATGATGGTCAAGTTCAACCCCAAGGACGCGCACTCGTTCGCCAGTGCCTGTCTGGACAGAACTGTCCGTGTCTGGGGCTTGGGATCCAGCCACGCCCACTTCTCGCTGGAGGGACACGAGCGCGGAGTGAACTGTGTGGCGTACTACCCGGGAGGAGACAAGCCGTACCTGCTCTCAGGCAGTGACGACCGCACAGTCAAAGTCTGGGACTACCAGACGAAAGCTATTGTGCACACGCTGGACGGCCATGGGAACAACTTGACGTCGGTGCTGTACCACCCGAGACTGCCGCTCATTATCTCGGCCTGTGAAGACGGAGCCGTGCGGATGTGGCACTCGACCACGTACCGAGCGGAGACGACGCTGAACTACGGCATGGAGCGCAGTTGGTCCCTTGCAGCGCTCCCTTCGGCCAATACCTTGGCGATTGGCTATGATGAAGGTACCATTGTGCTGCGTCTAGGACACGACACTCCTGTGGTGAGTATGGACGCTGGAGGCAGCGGGAAACTCATCTGGACGACCAACAACGACGTCCACACGGCCAGTATCAAGGGTGTGGTGGCTGAAATGGGCCTGCAGGACGGAGAGAAGCTCCCGCTGGTCTCCCGAGACCTCGGAAGCTGCGAAGTGTACCCGCAGAAGGTGCAGCACAACAGCAACGGCCGCTACGTGGTGGTCTGCGGAGACGGCGAGTACATCATCTACACGGCGCAGCAGCTGCGTAACAAGGCCTTCGGTGCGGCGCTGGACTTCTGCTGGTCGCCCACTGGAACGGGTGACTACGTCGTGCGTGAAAGCATCTCGAAGCTGACGCTGTTCCGCAACTTTAAGGAAGTGAAGAGCGAGAAGCCCCGCGTGCTGTCCGCCGAGGGGTTGTTTGGCGGTACTGGCGCCATTGGTGTCAAGGGCAACGACGCGATCGCCATGTACGACTGGGAGGAGATGCGTCTGATCCGGAAGATCGATGTGGTCGTAAAGAACGTCTTCTGGTCGGAGAACGGCAGTCTCGTCGTTCTCGCGTGCGAGTCGAGCTTCTTCGTGCTGCGCTACAACAAGGAGCTGGTGGCGCAGGCCTTTGCTGCGGGTACGAACTCCCCTGAGGATGGTGTTGACGGCGCCTTCGACCTGCTGCACGAGATCTCGGAGAAGGTGGGCACAGGCACGTGGGTGGGCGACTGCTTCCTGTACACGAACGCTGGTGGCAGACTCAACTACTACGTGGGCGGTGAGGTGATGACTCTCGCTCATCTGGAGCAGAAGATGTATCTGCTGGGCTACTTACCGCGCGAGAACCTGGTGTTCCTCATGGACAAGATGAAGAACGTGGTGAGTTACACTGTGTCTTTGGTCATGCTGGAGTACCAGACTGCTGTGGTGCGTCGGGACTTCGAGAGCGCAAACGCAATCCTGCCTAAGATCCCGGCAGATCAGATGGACTACGTAGCTCGCTTCCTGGAGTCGCAGGGCTTTAAGGAGGAGGCTCTGGCGTTGAGTACTGACCCCGATCAGAAGTTCGACCTCGCTGTGCAACTTGCCAAGCTGGACGTGGCTCGAGACATCATGCTTCAGGAGATCGACAAGGGCGACAAGGGCAAGGACATGGACATTGAGACCCAGCACAAGTGGAAGCAGCTGGGCGATCTTGCTCTGAACGACTGCCAGCTCGCTCTTGCTGAGGACTGCGCTCTACGTGCGGACGACTTTAGTCTGCTGCTGATCCTGTACACTAGTCGAGGAGACAAGGACGGTCTGGTGCGTCTGGCTGCTCTTGCGCGTGAGAAGCGTCGCTACAACATCGCGTTCATCTGCTGGCTGTTGCTGGGTAAGACTACGGAGTGTATGGAGGTGCTGAAGGAGACCAAACGCTTCCCGGAGGCCGCGTTCTTCGCCCGTAGCTACTGCCCGTCCAAGATGCAGCTGGTCATGGACAAGTGGCGTGAAGATTTGGCGGCAGTCAGCTCTCGTGCTGCCAAGGCGCTGGCCGATCCGACTCGTAACGCTGACCTGTTCGAGAACCTCGAGCTCTCTATGCAGGCGGAGGCTACTCTTCTGGCCCAGAACGGTGGGGAAGCGACCAACGCTCCTGCGTCCTCGTACCTGGCGAAGAAGGAAGTGCTCGAAAGCGAAAACATCCTGGAACTAATTCTGAGCGGCGGGGCGGCGGCTGCTTTCGCTGTTGCTGCCAGCGAGACTTTCCACGACACTGCGGCTTCGAATGCAGACGCAGAAGCCCAGGCCCTAGCTCAAGCTCAAGCTCAAGCTCAGGCGGAGGCCCAGGCTCAAGCAGAAGCCTACGCACAAGCTCAAGCTCAGGCTGCCGAGGCGGAAGCACAAGCTCAGGCACAAGCTGCAGCGCAGGCACAAGCAGAAGCTGCTGTGGCTGCTCAGTTGGCGTACGAGCAGGCCCAAGCGCAGGCGGCAGCAGAAGCTGAAGCTGAAGCTCAGGCTCGGGCAGAAGAAGAGGTACGGCAGCGTGCTGAGGCCGAAGCCCACGCTCGTGCGATGGAGGAGGAGGCAGCACGTGTCCGTGCCGAGCAGGAAGCGGCCGCCGCTGCACAAGCTCAGGCGGAAGCAGAAGCCGAGTTGCAGCGACAGCAGGCCGCGGCCATGCCCAGTAGCTTCGGCAGCGGCGACGGCTTCGGGTTCGCTGCCTCCTCAGGGTCCAACGAGTTTGGCTTCAGTAGTCAGGACGCGTTCTCCTCTTCGCAGACCTCAGGCTTTGGTGTGACAACCACCACCACAACGACAGCAACAACCACGACGACCGGAACGACTGGCGAGTTGTTAGACTTCGAGCTGGACAACGCCGACATCCAATTTGAGGACGACGACGACGCTGACTGGGGAGAAATGTAACTCGAGTCAGCGTGGACAGCTTCATCCTATGTCAAGTCTCGGATAACTCAAATATCGTTTCAAAAAAACAATCGAAATGTCGTATTCATCTACTGTAGCCCACTACGCCAGTTGCCTCACGTGCCTCCTTTAACTGAGCTTCACCACTGCACAAAGCCTCAACGGTTAGTTCTCTTACATCACTACAACTTGTAACAAGGCTTCCACGTACACAAAGTCTCGCAGAATTCCTTAAGTTGCGGCACGGCGCGAGCCGACAGCGTCGGATACACGTAAGTGATGAGGCAGAAGAGCAGGCGACTGCCCTGCGCCACTTTGCACACTGCGACGCCTTCTCCTTCCTCCAGTGACGGATCCCCACGACGGCCGTAGACCAGAGGCGGGTGGAAACTGCGAGGTAAACAAAAACAGTAAACGATCAGCTTCAACTTGCTGGACGTCAAAGGGTAAACAAACTGCAATTGCGCTCACCGATGCACATCGTATTGTTCGCCCAAGAGCACAATACCAGAAGCCATTGTGTCTTCACGCTTGTTGAAGAGCTTTAGGAAAGCACTGATACAGAAAGTTACGGTTAGTTTACCGATCATGCACAAAATGTAAAATAATAAAAAAAATATCTGTAACACGTACGCAATCTCGCCGTCCAGCGGCTTGACGTTGCTGAAGAGAAGCTTTCCCTCCCCATCGAACACAATGTGTTTGGCCCACTCCTTCTGCGCCTTGGCGGTCTCTTGCAGACTCGCGAGTGTGACGGGACCAACGTCCGCTGTAGCGTTGTTACCGCTGCTGCCACTGGCGGGCGCGTCGTCCGCCGACAGGACGTTGCTCGCACTGCTGTGGGAGCTCAGAATCGACTGGGAGCTGGCACCAGAGGCGGCTGTGCCCCCCAACGCGCTGCTCGCCGTCTTTAGCGTCTTCCCTGCGTCCATAGTCTGCTTCAAGGCTTTTATTACACGAAAACGGTAAATTAATGTAAACTGCCACGTGGGATATACCGTCGTGTGGTGCACACAATACCGGTTAGTGGCATTTCAGTTAGAACAACTTTTTGTGGTTAACAACGTAGCTGTAAAGAACTTGCCTATGTAGCACTTGAAATCAACGAGTTGCGTCATTTTTTTTTGTTTCAACACAAACATTTGAGAGACGAAGGGTCACTTGTAGAAGGAATACCGAGCAATCTTGCCCAACTCCTCATTCCAGAATTTGCAGATGCCAAAGTATGTTGCGTCAGGCAAAGTTCGAGAGGTGTTTGATATCGCTCCTGAAACACTACGAGGGTGGGCTGTTAAAGGCGTGGTTAACGCCCGAGCTATCCGAAATGTTAGTGGGCGTCGAACGTGGTTGTATGATCTTGAATCGATCGGTCGTCGTATGGAACCAGGAGTGGATGAGTCTGCATTACCCGGGGGCGCGACTCGACCGCGATCTACGATCGTATATTGTCGGGTTTCATCAAGCAAACAAGTACCCGATCTTGAACGACAGCAAGCGCTGCTATCGTCTGCTTTCCCAGATAGTGAGGTCGTTACCGACATTGGTTCCGGTCTCAACTACAACAAACCAGGGCTTTCCAGACTGGTGGAAATGGTATGTCGGGAGCAGATCGGAAGAATTGTGGTT
>LGSM01000832.1:0-10254 GCA_001314345.1 Phytophthora multivora | reverse complement strand
ATCCCGGTAGGTTCAATCCCGATCGCCCCCATTTACGCCACTGCTCCAGTGTCTCACCGAGTCGCTCCTACTGCAGCCTAACCGAAATCCAGCATTTCGGTCATCGGGGCGAGTTAGGCAAGCTAGTAGTTCTTGCTGACTATTTCAAAACCGATGCCGATAGCGTTTATTCGTATAAACGAAACAAGCAACTTTAGTTGTTCTCCAATTTGCGATTGTTTTGTTTGAATTCGAAATCATTTATCATGAATTTTCATTTAGTGCAGCATGGGAGCACTTAAATTTACGTAGTGGCTTCGGGAAGCTGCAGCTCTACAGTCTCCAGAGTCACGGAACGCTCATTCGTCTCTACTGCCTCATCTTTCACTGCCTCATCCTTCGTGTCAGCTTCAGCAGCTTCAGACTCGCCCGATACCCGACGAGCTCCAGCACCTGAAGGGCGTCTCTGAGTGATTGAAACTCTGTGGGTTTTGCCGCAAACTGTGGTCGGGAGCTTCATCATCTTACAAAAGTCGTCAAAGTTGAGTTTGCCGTCTTTGTCTGCATCGGCCCTTTTGATCATCTCCTGGCACTCCGCAACGGTAAAGTACTGTCCCAGAAGAGCCTTGAGGTCTTCTTTCGTGATGGCTCCGCGGTGGGAGCGATCGAGCACCTGGAAGGTGGACAGCAGCAGTTCTTCGTCTGCTGCATCTGCAGGGCTGATAGTGGCAGCGACGAACTCGAGCAGGTTGATTCCATTTTCGTTCTGTTGGTCGAGACTGTAAAATACAAATTTCAAGTTAGTAAAAAAACAATTGTGAAAACATAATTTGACACTTACGCAGCGAAGATCTTCTCCATATCGAGCTGGAAGCGCATGAGAGCGGATGCCATATGTAGCTCTTGCAGTGATAGCTGGCCGTTATGAGCGACATTGAGCTCGTTGTAAACTGCCGAGTGCACAGCGACCTGCTGGGACGACATACAGAAGGCCATGGCCACGAAAGCTGCTCGCTTGAGCGGAGTGTAACTGCAGAACGATTTGATTCGTGGAACGAACTCGTCGTATACGTCAGGAGCAATAGCTTGCTCCGTCGATTTGATCCATGGATGTTGTAGTACTTGGGCAGCGGTGAAACGATTTGTTGGTTTAATCTGTAGATTTAACCAAAAAAAATTAAGGAAAAACAAATGGAGAATGCTTGCGTCAATGGAGAAAACGTACGTGGAGAAGCTTTTTCAGCAGCGCCTTCGCTTCAGGGGAAATCGTTTCCCAGTCTTTACTAGTGTACGATACTTCGCCCGCAAAGATACTTTCCACGAGATCATCCTCGGTATCTCCGTAAAACGGAGCCTTGTTGCTCAGCAGCATGTACATGATGACACCCAAGCTCCACATATCGCACGTTTCCTTGTAGTTGCCCTCTAGTACTTCCGGCTGTAAGAAATAAATCGAGTTAGTGATTATTGTAACATCTTTTTTTAATGAATTTTCACGTACAGCCATGTAGACGACCGAGCCCAGAACCTTGCGCATACTAGCCCCCATCTTGAACAGTGTGCTAGCACCAAAGCTGCAGCAAGAAAACAATGACGTGAATAACAATGATTTACACCGGTAAAATACACCCCCGTGTCGTACTCGCAAAGTTTGATATGGCCGCCATTGTCCAGCGTCTCAACGAGAATATTCTCGAGCTTGAGGTCGCGGTGCTGTAGATACATCCAGTTTTGAGGAGATGCCGAAGCAGTATCTAGCTTTAACACCTAAAACGTACACAAATACTGCGCGAGTGCAAGTACTGGATAACTGAGGCCAAGTTACGAATAATGTCCTTGACCTCATCCTCAGGGAATTTCTTGTTCCGGGCTTTCACTCGGTCCAGTAACTGCAGAACGACACAAAAAGTTCAAAGTTGTGGTGCTAAAACAGAAAAAAAAGGATTCATGGTAGAGCGTACCGTTCCGCCAGGGCTGAGCTCCATGATGATGTGGAAGTGGTGTTCATCCTGGAAAGTCTCTAGCATCTGCACAATGTTAGGGTGGTGCAGAACACGGAGGAGGTCGATCTCCTTCTCGAACTCGTGGCGTTTGCTGCCAGACTGGAAGCGAACGGTCTTCATAGCGTAGTGTTTGTGGGTCTTCAAGTGCTCCACCTTTTCTACCACACCGAATGCTCCTCGACCCAACTCTCCCAAGCTGCGGTACACGTCGGTCACTGGGGTTTTATGATGCATACAGAGTTTGGTCTGGAACATATTGGGACGGATCGTGTCGGTCGATTGACTGTGAGTGCAACCCATTGTCGTTGATACTTCTTGTGTCTGTTCTGGTGAAATCGACAATGCCAAGACTAACCACCCCAATAATAGAGGGTTTACTTTTTGCTCAAGAGGTTTAATTCTACTGCAGGAATAGCTGGTAAGATTTCCAGACGCGAATAAGGAGCACAACAACGGTAAGACGGGTATAAATACGATCTTACCATTCTCAAGGTAAGGATTTTTTTTACAGAAGTTTAGAGACTTGGTGTTGGGTTGGAGTTGTCTGTAGATTTAACACTCGGTAGAGCTACCGCATTGGGAGGACTTGGAGAGAAAGGTGTGCACTGCTCCTAACCGTCAGAGAGCAAAATGAACAAAAAAAATGTTTAAACACCGATTGAATTGTGCATTGTTAATGTTCAACATTTTCGTACTGAATCCTGTATCGACAGCACTCACAGCATCCCCATTTCTACAACAACCACCAAATTCTCCTTCTTTCCTTGGAGTGGTTCATGAATCCACAACTCTCGAGCGTAATCTTGACACAACCAACCTCTTTAGTAAAGAGTCTTTACGATCCCACTTCTTCTTCACATTCGCGAAATCAACACAGGGATCGTTGCATTGGTCAACTCCGTAAGCGCAGCGAACCCGTCAAGTGAATCACTGGCTGCAATTGTTTCGCTTGAATCAGCCGTGGTCAGTGTCATGGGTTTAAATTCGTTCTGTAATTCACCCAGCAAATTCACGAAAAACTCATTGAAACAGATTCCTCGCGCATGAGCCGCCATATTCTCGAAGGTCGCGTAGTCATTTTCACACCATGCGTCTTCTTACTTAGCGTCAGACCGCATGTGCCACCTCTCAACACCAACTCAGTGAATTGATCATCCACCAAATTTACAAAGTGCATATGCATACAAGCTTCTTTTTCTTCCGCGGTGGCTCAACCTCAACATTAGAGGTGGTGTAGGATATCGTCGCTGTTTTCCGGTTCGGCTTGCTCAAGAGCACCGCCCTGATGGTCGATTGCAGCAGTAGAATAACTTTCACAAGGTCGTGAATTTCTCAAGTAATTTGGAAACCTGGTGCTGCTGTGCATTCTCGACGAGTTGGAGCGATTTTGGTAACGGGACTTTGTCCGATGCTTTGGGTAAGTTGTTTGTAGTTTTAACACTCGGTAGGGCCACCGAATTGGGGGTACTTGGAGAGAATGGAGTGCACTGCTCCCACGTGCGAAGTGTTGCTCGGACCTCTTCGATTTGCGTCACAATCTCAATAAACTCCGCTTTTTGGATCTCTCTGTCGTGAACGGAGTAAAAGCGGAAAAATGACAGAAGGAGGTCCTCATGTTGATAACAGAACAATGGGCCGTATAATGCACTCAAAGCACTGCAGAAACCGCCTTTATAATCCATGACGTGCTTTCGAACGCGGTTATTTGGCTCATAGACCTGTAGCCCCCATTTCTGGAATGCTTCTTCAACAACAACCAGACCGGAGGCTGGGGAAACCACTCGATTATACCTTTTAACAGTAGCTTGCCCCGGTTGAAGTGGGAACAGCCTCCACTGGTTTCGTAGACGTAGACACACTCGGTGAAAGAATCGACAAGCCAAACGCAAATGCAGCGCGTCGTTGTAGGTCAAATAGTACACGATTTCGACTGCGCAATGGTTCGGAACCCCTTCAAACCGCCCAGCACGCACTCGATTCGGCGGTGGAAAAGCTACGAGAAGGTTCCAGCCCTCGCTAGTCTCAACTTCCGGTCTGGTAATTGTCACGATCATATTGGAGCAACTTGCCACTGCAATTGGCACATTCGTCTGGAAGATAGTAGAATCGTGGGCGATGTGGAGACACGCTCCGACGTCCGAGAAGATGAGCAGTTGACGTCTTCCAGCATCGCAAACGACGATCTCTCCGTGAATTCCTATGGCTATATCACAAGGAGAGACAAACACAGAGTAAATGACTGGTCGAAGCTCCGTGGCGTCCATTTCCTCCGTAATATTCGTTGTTGAAAGGTTTGGTACGGGCCCACGACGACTGCCCCACTCCAGTATCGGTTTTCCTCTTTCTGAAATCCTCTGGATGCGTTTATTCCCTTGGTCACAAACGAAAAAATCGTTTTTACCGTTGATCGCAAGAGCACAGGGGTTGATAAACTCTCCACGTTTCCAGCCGTACCGACCAATGACTTGGACGATGATACCTGTCACAGTGATCACTTGAATCCGGTGGTTCCCAGCATCCACAATAGCAAGATACCCTCTTGCCGTGAATTTCAAGTCGCTGATGCCTTTAAACTCGCCCTTTGCAGTTCCAGAACGTCCAAAACAATGCTCCAAGTCCCCATTGCCAGAGAAAACCTGAACGCGATGCAATTTCCCGTCTGCTACGGCGATTTCTCCTCGGGGGTTAACCGCTATAGCGACCGGCTGCGTGAACTGACCAGGACCTGACCCGCGGCTTCCGATCGTAGCAACCGCTTCCTTGCTGTTCAACACCATCGAACCATTGGGAACGAAGCCTGCGCTGAAAGAGGAGACGCAGCATTTCTCTGTGTCGCACGCTAACAAGCACCTGGTCAAGGGGTTCCAACAAATGCCTCGAAACGGAGGCAAATTGCAGTCCAAAGTCTCCACGACAACGCTCCGCTCGTCCTGTACGTTATACGCTCGTCCGCAGATCGGTGTGACCTTCAACTCCATGTTCGAAA
This sequence comes from Phytophthora multivora, assembly GCA_001314345.1. Lineage (NCBI taxonomy): Eukaryota > Oomycota > Peronosporomycetes > Peronosporales > Peronosporaceae > Phytophthora > Phytophthora multivora. Next base: position 5,286 of record LGSM01000832.1, on the reverse strand, counting down.
CCACTTGTGCTTTTTAGCGTTATTTATGCCTGCTCTCGACCATCGGAATGGAGTTGAACGCTGTCGTATTTTACCATCGTTTTCTCCCCACTGGTGTCTTGTCTGGAGAGGAATCCGAGATATAACGAGAGAACGACCAGGCATATCCCGCACAGTGTCATGCTCACGAGGAACAGCAGAGCCCAAGACGCCACTAAACTCGGCAAAAACGGCATTACCATCCGAGCTACCGACGCAGAAGCGCCGAAGATCCCCATTAGCAGCCCTTGAGGACGCGAGCCCAGCACTTTGGAGAAGGCGGACACAACGACAGCCGAAGTGAGCGGACAACCCACGCTCCAAACGAAGATTTCAGCAGCCACGAAAGTGTTAAACTGTGACTGAGTGTGCGCTTCGTCGATGTCGTCGCTTCGGTCGTTGTTCACGTGCATGTGAGCGCACAGGTAGAGGAGAATCGCGTTGCCCACGAGTAACGTGGAGAAGCCGAAGAGCAGGAAACTCACGTCGGAGACTTTTTTACGTAAAGTTTGCACGGATCCGTAGGAAATGAGGCCAAGAAGACCCACGGCAAGGTAGAACGTGGATGCTTGATCTGTCGCCTCGACTGATTTCTGCTCTGCCGAGGTATTTCGGTTCGTCATCTCCAGGAAAAGCGGTACATTCACAGTCTCGAAGATGGAGAGGATCCCTCGCGCGTTGAAATTCAGGAAGATGAAGACCAACATCCCCACTGTCACTGCACGGTCCGAGAGACTCGGCTGTGCTTTCTCTATCTCGTCCTGTTCCAAGTCGATTATTAGCTCTTTTCCCTTCGATTTCACGGAGGAAGTTCTTGTGTTAGATGCTGGAGCGTCGTCGCGCGAGATGGAGTCGTCGTAGATTAAGTTGTTGAAGAGGATCGTGATGAAATTAAGCGCGACAAGCAAGAAACCTGGTGCAGTGAAGCGGTTGAACTGGATTAGGCTGCCCACCACCTCAACCTGCGTGTCTCCAACGACACTCCCCAGTCCAGGCGTCAGTGCGTAGGCTAGAAAAACGACCGTCGCAAACAGTGTAAAGTACTGCAGTCTCTGGTCAACGCGAGTGAGCATGGCGATGTTGGCTCGACACACGCTTCGGTTGCCAGCGCCAAAGCCAATCACAAACCGACTCAACGCGAGGACAGTCCTGCTGTGCACCGACGGACTGTACGGTAGAATATACAAGACGTTCCCCACCACCGCGCAAACCCCCGCCGTGTTGTACAGTACTCGGAACGACGTCCGGTCACAGAGCCACCCGAACAGCAGCGAAGAGAAGAAGCGGCCAACACTGAACAACGCAGTGAGCAAGCCAATGTCCTCCAGGCCACCGCCCAACTCCTGCACGTACGTAAACAATGTCGGCAGCACGAGACCTCGCGCAGCTTCAGCTCCGAACTCGGACAAGTGGATCAGCACCAGGTGCATGTACCAGGACCGCACTCGACGGTTGGGACCTGCTGCATCCTCTAGCTTCGCTCCTTCCTCCGCTTTATCAATAGATTCTTCAGTAATTTCAAGCGTGGACGTCTCTATTGCCCCCATACCTGCCAGTTCTAAAGTACCAGGTACTTGCAACGTTTGACACGGGTCAAAAACTTCAGTCAAGTGACGTCAGACATCCCACTGTATGTATTTTTAATCCAATTAAGTCGCTTACATCCATCACAATCAACCAATCGGATGGTTTGATTTGTCCACTAGCCGGATAAAAAGCCCACTCCAGTCATTCATTAACGGACCCCCTCGAGCAGAAATGGACTGCACGTCGCCGTCGATGCTTATCGGCGCCAATTGGCCCAAGGAGGTGCTGGAGAACCCCCTGTCTCTCGACGGCGATAGCTTCTCGCTTGGAGCTGCTGCTGATGCCTCGTTGAGCCATTTGGACCACCGAAATGGCCAGCGCAACGTGTACAAATTCGGTGGCACATCGGTCGGTAGCCCCGCAAGACTCTGCGGCCTCGTACGCATCATCCGCGAAGAAAGGGAACGCGTTTTGGCTGTGATAGTGTCGGCCATGGGCCATTCGACTGATTTTCTACTGGAAGCCGTGGCGCTCGCTGCGAAAGGAGACGCTGAAAGTGCCTTGAAAGTCGTGGACAAGCTTCAGACACTGACGATCACGAACGCTCATGACACACAGAAGGAGCTCGAGGTGGAGCACGTGGAGGACATGACGACGCTCATTGTGGACCACTTCAAGCCTCTGCGCGAGCTGCTGTTCGGGATCTGCTTGTTGCAGGAACAGACTGCCGCTGCTACCGACACGGTTCTGTCGTTCGGTGAGCGGATCAGTGCGACGATCGTCGCGAAGCTCCTGAGCAAAGCAGGCGTTGAAGCTTTCTTCCTGGACGCTAGAGACTGGCTAACCACGGACGACACGCACGGGTGTGCTAAGGTCTTTTTCGACGAGTCCAAGGAGAAATTGCAGCAGCTGGCGAAGCTCTGGAAGCCCAACACTCTGCCGGTTATTACGGGATTTATTGCCAGGACACACAGTGGCCGCACGACCACCTTGGGACGTAATGGATCGGACTATACGGCTACGCTGGTTGGCTCCTCGCTTGGTGCAGACTACGTGCTGATCAACACAGACATCTCCGGCGTGATGACGGCGGACCCGAGGATCGTGGACCGCGCCGTGGCCCTCTCGCACTTGAACCACCACGAAGCTCTGGAGCTTGCAGTCTACGGCACGCGCATGTTCCACGCGCGTACGATGGTGCCGCTCATCAAGGGCGACGTGACCATGCTCATTCGCAACACGATGGAACCGGACGGCCACGGCACGTACATCAGCGGTGTAGGCCGCTCTGGTACCCGCGAGACGTGCACGACTTCTCTGGAGAATCTGGCGATCATTGAGGCCCGCACGCGCATTCTACAGGACGGCAGCAGTGATCCCCATCAACAGGAAAACATCGGTGCTCGTGTTACGAAAGTCCTTGAAGAGCTCAAGATTCCAGTGTGGCTTTCGATCCGTGGAGCTCACGGCCAAGCTATTAGCGTTGTGGTGCCGCGTAGCGCTGAAGAAGTCGCTTGTGCAGCCATCAATGCCGAGTTGAGTGCTGAAATTGAGTCTCACGAAGTGGATCCTCTCAATTCCGAGTCCCCCGTGACGATGTTGTCAGTCGTGGCCGAAGACTTGTCGAAGGTCCCGTACAACCAGACCAAGTTCTTTGGAGCCCTCGCTGACGCTGGTATCGAGGTGTTGGCTGTCGGTCAAGGAACGAGCTCACGGTCACTGAGCTGTGTTATCCATGGCAATGACACCAAGGTGGCTGTGCGTCGCGTACATGACGCCTTCAATGTGGACTACCTGGTCACTAATGTCGTGCTGCTGGGCTGCAATCACATCACGTTGGGCGTCGTTCGCCAGCTCCAGAAGCAGCAGGAGCTGTACCGCTATCAGCACAAGGCGCGCGTCAACATCGTCGGCTTCGGGTCCAACTGCTGCGATTTCCTGTACAACCCCAAAGGTTTTACATTCGAGGAGCTGATTACGCGTCTGGAGAGCTGTAAGAGCACCAATGCTCTCGTGTCCGCTTCATCTGCTTCCAGCGCATCAACTCCGTACGCAGGAGCTCCCTCATTGGAGCAGTTGGACGAGTTACAGGACTTGGCCATCCCTATCCTGATTGACTGCTCCGGCCAAGGCAACACGCAAGAGCTGTACTCGGCCTGCATCGAGCGGGGTATCCACGTCGTCGCCTCCAATGCGCGCTCCGTCTGTCGGTTGCCTCCGACCTCCTCCCGTGAAAGTGTGGCTACGACCCGTGCCAAGACCGGACGTACGTTCTTCATGTACACGTCCACGATCGGCGCCAGTCTGCCGGTCGTTGACACGCTCGGCAATATCCTGCGCACGGGCGACCGTGTTCTCGGCATTGAGACGTCGCTCAGTGGCTCGATGAACTATGTCGCTAACGAAGTGATGAAAGGCAAGAAGCTGTCCGAAGCCGTAGGAGAGGTGATCCGTCTGGGCTACTGCGAGCGGGACCCGCGCGAAGACTTCACCGGCACGGACATGGTCGCCAAGATTGTGGTACTTGCCCGTGCCCTCGGCGTTCACGTGAACCCCAGTTCTGTAGAGTTAGAGCCCCTGATTCCACAGAGCGTGCTGGACACCATCGCCTGGTCTAGCGAAATGGAGACGGAGGACATCGTGTCTGGCCTCGAGGCGTATGATGAGATCTTCCGTGAGAAGTACTACGTGCCGGCCGTGGCGGAGAACAAGCGTCTTCACTACGTGGCGTCGATCGACCTGGCCAAGTTCCCGTCCATTCGGGCCAAGATCCGGCCGGTGCTCATTAACGAGGACCACCCGGCGTTCTACACGAAAGAGAACGAGATTGCGTTCGGCTTTTCCTCGGTGCAGTACCCCAACCCACTGGTTCTCAAGGGCTCTGGATCCGGTGCCGCCGCTAGCGCCACTGGAGTTCTGCGCGACGTCCTCACTATTCTCAACTCGCTCAACGGCAAGAGCGTCCACGTCTAAATGACCTCTGGACAGGAGTGCAGTACGACTGCAAGCCATTTTCAAGTGGCACCTACCATCGACCGACCACTTCCGCTCGGTGAGAGTTAGCTTTCGTATTCCATTTCAATTTGCATCGAAGAAATAAACCCAGAATTTCAAGTTGGACACGTCAATTCCGTCCTCTGATTTTTTTCCGCAATATGAGCATTTTAGAGCAATAATAATGGGTTTCAATTACATGTACAACAATCAAATAGTACAGTACTCAATATAATTGATATTGTTGCCAGTGAAGTTTCTGCCCTAAAAAGAATTATTCTCATGCATTCATGTTTAAAAATGTATTGTGAATTGCTGGCATTCAATATGTAACATGTACTTATTAATAACAGAACCAAAGCTCATCCCGACATTATCTACACTAGATTTGATCACAGCTACTACCTTGTGACGCCCTCCTCCCAGCTGCGCTCGCGAGAGTATATACTTGTCGAATAGCTCGCTCCAGTGAGGGAAGGCTGATTCATTATATGAAAATCCACAAAAAGCGAGTTTCGAACTTCAAAATTGAAGACAACTATTTTTTTTTACGATAAACGCATTGTTTTTAGAATCGTCGGCAAGGTACTAGCTTGCCTAACTCGCCCCGAGGACCGAAATGCTAGATTTCAGTTAGGCCGACGTGTTCGGGACCATGGGTGGCGTCATCGCTGCAGTAGGAGCGACCCGAGGAGACACTGGAGCAGTGGCGTAAACGGGGGCGATCGGGATTGAAACGGGCGGGAT
>LGSM01000831.1:0-10675 GCA_001314345.1 Phytophthora multivora | reverse complement strand
TTTTGGTTGCAACGCAATGTGCATCATATAAAAGTGAGAACTCGTATAGAGAGGATCATATAAAGAGGTTTGACTGTAGAAAGAAGCACGAGCAACACCTACGAACACAAAAAAGAAATCCAACGGTCTGCCTGTTTTCCGTGACACGTCTCTCACCTTGGTACAGTAACAGGTTTTCCTCTACTTGGTCACGTCTGTTCCATGGCGTCACCGTCTTCGTTCACCAGCCAGAGCTTAGCCTGATGACTTCTGCTTACTGCAATTAGTTGTTCTGCTTCAGCTGACGCACGTAGTTGCTAAGACGGTGCTGGGCCTTGTTGGCGATCTAGACGAAGACAAAAAAACCCCAAGAAAATGAGGAAACAAGATGTACACAAGAAGCCACAGAAAAGCACGTACGTCAATGGAAGGGTTGATGGCGAGCAGCGCGCGGATGTCCTGCAGAGCCAAACGGTAGCGCTCGAGCCCCTCATAGGCCAGAGCACGTCGCAGAAGCGCCTTCTGGTTCTTTTCGTCGTACTCAAGCACGTGCGTGCAGTCACGGATGACACCCGAGAAGTTGCTGAGCTGCTGGTTGCAAGCCGCGCGGTTGTTGTAGCACGACAGGGCGAGCGCCGAGCCGGGCTTGTCGTTGCAGGCCTCGATGGCCTCGCCGTAGAGCTCAATGGCCTTCTCGAACGCGGCGCTCTTGAACGCGTCGTTACCACGTTCCTTCAGCAGCTCAGCAGGGTTCATACCCGATCGCTTGGCCTGCTCCGCACGGGCCTGCAACGGCTCAATCTCGGTAACCAGACGGTTCAGGTCGGCGTTGTTGAAGTCCACGCGCTGGCCAGCACGCAGCGTAGCCAGAGCCTCTTCGTACTTCTTCAGACCCTTAAGAGCGACACCGTGACGGTGGTAACCTGGATATCGTAGGAATTAATCAGCTTCAACATCGAATGGCTCTTCATAACAAGAAGGAGTCAGAATATCTGATAACTGCCACGTACCCTTGACGAACTGCGGGTTAATACGGATGCACTCAGCGGCATCGTTAGCAGCTTCCTGGAACTTGCCCCATCCAGCGTTGGCAGCACTGCAACAGAGAAATAACGTTACCAAATGAATAAATTTATGTATAATAATAATAATTATTATGGTGAGCGTACCTGCGGTTGGAGAAATAGACGTGGTTGGTGGCGTCAATCTCGATAGCCTCCGAGTACTTGGCCACTGCAGTGGGGTAGTCCTGGTTCTTGAAGGCCTCGTTACCCTCGCTACAGGGAAACGTAGGTGAAATTAGTGTGGAATTCAAGGGGGGAGGGGGATAGAAAGGGAGAGACGCCACGGGACGCACTTCTTCTTAGCGTCGGCGGCGGCGTTGACCATGGTGTTCGCTGGCGGAGGAGGCGAGTTGTGTAAAATGGATCGAGCTGGCTTTGTGTGGCTGCTGATTGGTCCTGCCCACAGATGTGGTTTAACACGAATGTAGTGTGGGTTACCTAAATGAAGACCTCAGATTTTGCGATCACCGAAATTAAGCGACGAAAAAACTACTGATATTGACAATAATTGTGTAATGTGCAACCGCAAACCTCTGAGTCTGATAATATCTGAGAATGACCACCTCTGACCACCTCAAATCGTCGCTGATTTTTAAAATTGCTCTGAGTCTGAGAATGACCACAGGTGAACACCTGCACATCTGTATTGGTAATTTTTGGTAAATTGGCTGAAAAACACGTAGGATAAGTCTCAGTTCACTCTTGAATCGGCACCATGGAGCTCACAAATTGTTAGAAATTGGTAGATCAGTAGCGGCGCGAATACGGTTGAGTGGAAGTGCTTGCAGCACTTCCAACACCTCTGCAGGTTCCGCTTCACTGTTCTGATCGAGATCGCCATCTGCGATGACTCCAAACAAGTCGGAGGCTGAACTTGCGTCGGAACCATCCATAACGTCGTAGTCCGAATTGTCTCGTCCTGTCACGAACAGCAAGCGTCCGGCGTGGCGCGCGTCCGCCGAGTGCGCGGTTGAAGCTAAACTGTTTGCTAAGTACGATAAGTTTTTTTTCTTCAAAAATTGAAAACAAATATACCAACCCAATTTTTGTGTAATGCACGAAACAGCTCTACTTGTGACTGGTTCGGTCAAGAACGCACTACATACAAGAGGGGTTCGCTGCCTAATATACCCAATCGCTGATGCACAACTCGGATATTATGATCCAGCAAATGTGCTGCCCGACAACAAAGCTCGAGCGTTCTGGTACACAAACAACGACTTACAGATTCATGTCCTTTTCAAGGAAGGTGAGCGTGTTGTGTTCATTTTACGTGTTGTTGGTGTTGCTGCTAAGAGAACTGACGTTATTTGCAGAAGCACATGCCTTGTACTTCCAGAGTGGTTTGCACGCTGAATTCCTCACGATCCCGATCACTTCGTTTGTTTCAGAAGCACCTTGTCCGAGAAAGCAGGAGCGTATTTTCAGATCTCATTATGACGCTCAAGAATCTGCGTCGCCTCAAGGATCGATGTCTTCGTTCCCCAGCGATTTTTCTGCTATTGATCAGTCGACCCCTGTTTTGAAGTACCAACGAATTGCCGACAACAATCGACTCTCTCTCTCTCTCGTCATAGGCATGATGCTTACGATGGACTGGGCTACGACTTTCCTGTGGTCAATATGGAAAGTGCTGGGGTATCTGAGCGCCCAGTGCTTGACAACAGCCACCAGGTACGTCGACACCACTTCTGGTTGTAGGCAGAGACTGAAGTTTTCTGTTGATTAGGTCGATCTGCATGTTTCCGTGTACAGCCAGGATTACGCCTACCTCTTGGGATGGCTGAAAAATGAGTCGACTGAAACGAGCGATGCACTTGTCAGGAAAGCGTTCGTGTACGCCGAAAATCCAGCCATCTTCCGCATGTGTATGGCATGGAAACACAAGAATGTCGAAAAGCTTCGGCAAGACTATATCAGCATGAACTCGGCGGTGAAGTCGGTCCACATGATCCGATTTTTAAGGGAAACTGTTTTTGTTTTTAAATTTCATTTTATGAAATTTAAATTGTTTGTCTAGCTGTAGTTTTCGTCTACATGTACTGCAGCATTATTGGTAGGATGGGCGCAGCGTTGGTCTTGGAACTTTGATACGCAAGTTATCAAATATGAATACGATCATTTCGTCAAAAACAAAGCTATTATTCGATATGATAGCTCTTTCGTTTTTGTTTTGATGGCTTACCACTTTGCGGAGCCTTTAAAATGAATGACAATATATACTTAAGTTCTTCGCATCACCTCAGATTACATCGGCGCTATCTTGTAATGCCTTCGATGGATATGACATGTGATCCCTCAGATCACTTACCTCTAAAAGTGTTTGAGTTTTGAAATGATAGGTCATTTTGCCGAAAAATAACAGCTTTATGACCAAAATAAAACTTGGGTACACGAAAAATTAACAGGACCCCTAATTGAAAATTTACGGAAATGCAGTTTTTTAATCTGCTCAGCTATAACGTGTTGCCCTGAGAACGATACGTTGATGATACTTGAGTTTGTCGAGCTGCAAATGCTTGAAACAACACGAGAAGGCACGAATTTCATGCATAAGAAAAAGTATCCAACGGCAACACTGAAATTCTTGTCATATATTTCTACTGAAGACAAGAACATTTCATTTTCATTTAGCAGGTAAGGTACATTGTCTTCGTAACATAATGCTAGCGACTACTAATATCCAAAGGTGCAGCCCATACTCGTCAGAAGCTGTGCGGCGTGGTCTTCAGTTGTGCACTGAAGTACATGTGTATCATATAAGCTTAGAAAAATGGTCTACGCTGAAAACAATATACAAACTCGACGATCAGAAAAAGAAAATCGAAATTTCTATCATTTATGGAATCGCGGAAACACGGAACAAACGAAACACCAAACACTACGCGACCCCTGCTTCAACGCTGTCTAAAAGGAATAGCGAGACTTGATGTTCTCCAACACGCGACGCAGCATCCAGCCATCCGCAGGCGTGACGGACATGGAGCTACCAGCGACCATGATACACGTCGGGAAATCGTCTGCGGGCTTGTCCGTCGTCTCGTAGAAGTCCGGCAGACCGAAGCCGTGGCCGATTTCATGGGATACAATCACCAGCTCCTCGCTGTCGAGAGCAGCCATCATATTTTCAGCGTCCACTCGCTGTCCCCAGTCGCCTCCGGCCCCGCCACCAAGGTTCTGCGAAGGCCAGAGGGACATGTCGAACGGTGTACCGGTACACCCACTCGTGTCCGAGCTCTTGGACTGGTCTTGGTGTTTGTAGCAGGCGTCGGGGCACTTCGGAATGCCCTCATCATCCTTGTCACCGGTGTATATCGTGCCAAGCGAATCGTCGGTCCAGTCGAAGAGAGAGGCATCCCGTGTGGCCCAGCCGACGATCTTGACGTCAATTTCCTCGTACGGCCAGCATTCGTAGCCGATGAGCCAATTGTTCCAAGCCTTAAACTGCCGGTTTAGCATGGCTTCGAACTTTGCCGCGTCGGTCTTGGACAGTTTCGCTTTGCTATCCCAGCGGACACAATAGTTGAGCGAGCCGTTGTTTGTCACGAGCTGGTCGAAGATGAAGTTGTTGAACTGCGGAACGTACTTGGACATTCGCTTCTCCCAAACCCAGTCCACGTATTCCGTACTGATGTACTCAGTAGGGTTGCCCGTGACACACTTGTCGCTACCAGAGGTGATATCACCAAAGGCAGCCCCGCCGGCGGTGGTGTTTGCGGAAGGTGCGGCCGATACGGCGCAAAGACCGACGATGGCAAGGGCGGTGATAAGACGAGTGGGCTGCATCGCTTGGAGGAGGCAAATTGGAAAATGACTGCTGGTTGTTGTCTGTTGATCGCAGAACTGTTGGGCCCACTTCAGAGTGACGTTGATATAGGTAACCTGCAATAACTGAAGACTTGTACTGCTGTCGATCGCTAAAATCCTGATAAGCATCTTCGCCAAATGTGATGACATGGTTGTGTTGTCGACAGCTGCGACTGGCGAGTTTAGTTTTTGCACCGTCTCGAGAGTTATCTTTGATGCAAGCAAACTTTTCGTTATAGTAATATACACCATGCCGCGGTATATCCACACAGACGGCAATTCGGGGAACACAGATGACTTCGGGAACTACCGGTACTATGATCGGAAGCTGCTCAACGTGTACCTACACGATTCCAGGGATTAATGCGCATCAAGCAAAAGGGACTCTGCGTTGAGAAAACGATAGGCACAAATTTTAGCAACACAGCTGCGGTGCCTAAACGCACAAAACGAACGAACACCGATGCTTTTACCGTAAAAATCATATCGAAAGCCACCCCTTGCAGCATCAGTACGCCACATTGCAGCTAATCAGTGATCGCTATTCCGCTCATCTATCATGTTTTATCGAAAGCCACCCCTGTAAATTACCTGCTGCCAGCAATAAATTACCGTTCCTACCTACACTCTTTTTGTAACTTCCATTACCTCCGAAGCATGTCCCGCGCGCCGTCCCAACATCCAAGGCTTTGAGGCAGCCCCCCCCCCCCCCCTCCCCGCAGCATGAGCGCAATTTCGTCATCTTTCTGCGTAAGAATGCAATCATCAACCAGTGGTCGGACATTACAATAAAGTAATGAATGACCTGTTCTGCACAACAATAATAAATTCTTGTGTGACAGAGAAAGCAAATGTATTGGTTGTTCGGTACATCCAAGAGAGAGAGCGAATATTCCCACCAAGGTACTATTCACTCGAAAAATCGATCATTTTCGAAGTTAGCAGGGATGAACGACGAACGCCTTGGCATCATAAATAACATTCATTGCGCGTACAAACTAACGTATCTCAATAGTTCACCGTAAAAACAAACCATTTTTTTTTAGGTTTGCCTGAGGAAAAACTTGTAGCCAATAATTTTCTTAGAAAGCAATATTACCGTGCACTTTCAGTCATAATTATTTTGATAAAAAATACTATTATTATTGAAAATAATACTTTTTTTTTCCGACCACCGTCATCAACTACATTACGAAGTACTGCGTGGCTGGGGCCGACATAAACATTGCAAGTAATTTATGTGAAGGTTGCATATCCCATGCACCTCGCACCCTGGTGCTGCAAGGGGTGGCTTTCGATATGATTTTTACGGTATGGAAACTTTGGGCATTGCGGTGTATACGACTTCTTGCTTCTATACAGTCTGAAATACGCAGAGGCTAGGCTGTAGATGATAATGATTCATCACTGATGCATGAGCTCCAGATACCTGCTCTGTATAATTAAATTTAACCCCACGAACGAGGTACTGACAACCTAAATATTTGTGCAGACGGATAGCCGGAACTATCCGTAGTTTGTGATTATCCAGCGTACCATTGCATTGACTTAGGAAAACGTAAGTCCTTTGAGCCGACGACAAAATTCGCTCTCCCATTGGCTAAAATGGCTGTTGTTAATCATAGGCCTCTTCACACATCGACAGGGGACGAAGAACGCCAGGCAGCGAGATTAAGGCATCGACAGGATACGAAGAACGCCAGGCAGCTAGGTTAAGGACGCGCGAAACCAAGGAAGTGCTGTCTGGGGTAGAGCGTCGTTTGGAGCATGTTAAGAGGTGTATTGTTGTTTGTAACTAAAGCACTATGATCTGGAATGCTATTGTTCTTCTGTGTGTTGCAGGTTTTGGGCAGGCTGCGGGAGCATGTTCGTTGAGTACACGTCACGGTTGATGATGGCGACCTTGGCGTGTTGCAAAAGCCGGAGCGAGTTGTGATACTGGGGTTGAAGCAGGATCGCCGGGGACAGTATCATTGGAAGCCTCACCAACGGCACCTGGATTCAGAGCTGCGGCTGTGTGAGTATTGTTACTGGGACCGCTGCAAGCAGCTTGGCGCTTTCGGGGCTTAATTGGGAAGGAGAAAATGCGAAAAACCACTATCACCCCGCAGCAACGTGGACTTCCACAATCCCGTATAAAATGAATATGTTAGTGGCTGTTTGCCCAATGTCTTCGGCGGACTTGACTGGTTTTGCTCCGCTTCTCTTTCTCTTAAACCCAGAAAAAAGTTGCTTCATTCCACCTCCATATTCCACTGGCAATGCGATACGCTTCAGTCGATACAAATCCTTGATCGCGCTGCGATATCCACTTAAAATTGCTGACTTGGTCGACCGTATTTTATACATCAGGAGCTTATCAAACCACTCAGGGGTGAACTTAGCCAGATTTATATCTCCAGCAGCATCAAAGAATCGGGCTGTGTCGGGATTGTTTTTGGCAAGTTCACATTTATCCACTTCTTGATTCCGTTAATAATCCCTGTGTATCTCTTTCGTGTTTCCTGCGAAATTGGCGTCGCGAATAGCATTAGCATCCTCAGCTTCTGTTGTAGCCACCTGCTCACAGTTTGGCTGCTGGGAGGCCTCGCCGTTGGCCATGCCCATATCGAGGGTGATGTTACCACAGAAAACAATCGAGTTGCTGTCGGGAAGCTCAGTGGTCTGAAGAAGCGTGGTTTGGAACTATCACTTATTCTGCGCGAGATGTAGTTTTGGCCAATTAGAGTGTCGGCTTCTCGTCGGAGAGTTGCGCTTACGATTTTGCTGGAAAGATCGTTTCCAGCTCTGCCTGTAGTAAGCGATAGTCAAAACGCTTGCCAGGAATACATAAATCCTTGAAATCATAAGCCAATCCGCCTACGAGTTGATGCAAAATCTAATATATAACTTATGAGAATGTAAAATATCCACGATAATACAAAGGCTTTATCCGGATTTTAGTTTTTGGATAAGTTTATTTATACATAAATTCGTAGTTCGAAGAACTATCGTTAGTTGTGACTTTTTGCCCCATTACCGATTTTCCACCGGTATTTTGCTGGTTCACTTAAATTTGTATGGCGACTGGTCGCCTCAATCCCGTCGGTATCACCGTTTCCTTTTTTGTCTACTCTTATAGTATACCCTCTTGAAACCGACCAGCATCATTTTTCCTTTTTTGGAAATAGCTGCAATAACACGCGTTTGGATTACATACTCTCTATATTTTCATCCAATCTACTGAAGCGTCGAGGCTCCATGGTGGCGCCGACGACGCTAGAACCGCAATTGTTCGGCAACGAAAGCACTTGAACGTGCGCCGACGGGTGCATATAAAAATAGCAATGTAGTGTTTCATCATAGAGTGCGGAATAAATGCGCCCTTTTGGGCACTAAATGATTGGGCTCAACGTTAAAGTGTTGAATTACAGGCGATTGGCGGCAAACGTGGAAACCACCGCGAGATACAGTTGCAGTATCGTGGGCAAAAGCGTCGAGGGGACGACGATGATGGAGATATCCTACAGCATTTGGATACAGCCTACCACCGCGAGAAGACTAGTAATCGACGCTGCAAATTACGACGTGCGCACAAGAAGAAGCGAACTTGTGTTGGTAGATGACCGAAAGGCTGCGGCGAAGACTGCAGCGTCGTTTGTACAGCCTCTCAGCGCAGAAGATAAGGATAAACGCATGCGAATGTTTCAAGAAGCTTTGGGTGCGGAGGGGTTAGATGAGTGCACGTGTGTGGTTTGTGATCAACTAGTACTACGACGTGACACAGTACGAAAGGAAGCCAGTGATTGGAAGTATGAGGAGATGGTTCACATGCGTTTGGGCAAAGCTGATGTGGATATCCCAAAAGTGCTTGTTCAGCAGTATTCCACACCGCCGCAGGTTGAAGGACTGGAAAACGTATTGGTTTCATGTAGAGGTATTCATTGCTACATCGATGATGACGGGGGGTCGACGGCATGGCTTTCAGTATGCAAACGGTGTGATTCCTGCATTCAACGCGCGGTGCTACCAAAATTTGCGATAGCGAATGGATTTGTATTGGGAAAATTGCCTGCACACCTAGCGAAATTGACTATCCCAGAGCGAATGATGACCCAACTTGCTGGTATTGGAGCCGTAACTCGTGTTATGCGTGGTGGTCGCCATCGGTGTATTCGCTCGCACTGTGTTGCGTTTGGCTGCTCACCAGGACCGTCAATCACGTTATTGTCGCGATCATTGGATGACGTATCGTCGTATAGAGTAGTAATGGTTGGGGATTTCACCGAGGGGCAATTGCAAAGGGTCCGGAAGATGCATCGGGTGCGAAAGGAGCTTGTTGAGGACGTGTTCAGTTTCTACAACGGCTTCAACGCATTGTTTGAAAGCGTAATCCCTAATGACAGCGTACTCGATGGAGATTTTTCTGACGACTTGATTGATCGGAATTTTTTCCGAGTACGCAACAGACGATGGTGGGCTTTACGACGTGAGTATGGATACAGAGCGGGAAAACGTTCGAGGTAGGTGTGACGACGGGCTGGTGGAAAATGCTGAAGATGAAAAAGCAGTCTTGGAGCGACGAATGAATCTGACTTGTGATGCTTCACCTCCAATGGCTGGCGACCACCCTCTGGTTAATGGATCTGACGTTAATACTGAGCATGATTTTATGATTCGACAGTCCAGCAAACTTTTGAATGATATTTGGGGTGATTAATTTGCGCGACTGTTTCTTCAGCTTTTTCCTTTCGGACGTGGTCACCCTGGAGAATTACGCCGGCAAGCGGTCTTTGTTAAGGAGTGCGTAAAACACTATATCTCGTTAAGCGAGCGGAAGTTTGCCGAGGATGAGTTATTTTCTCTAGTTGTATTTGATTGTATCTCAATGGTGAACATGTATATCCAAAATTCGATTCGTCGTCGTCGGTTCCCACGCATGTACGATGGATATGAAGGTATTGGTGCTGGTCAGCTCGGTTTAGCGTTGCTTAACAACGAACGCCGGCGACAGGGCTGCCTTCTACAATGGGGACCGGTAGATACCACGGCTGGACGTTTCCTCAAAACAGTGGAGTTAACAGCAGGTACGGTGTGGGGAAGTACCTCTGAACGCTCTCGATGTCGACAGAAAGCGTTTGCTTATCAGACCCGGTTCGGCCACCCGGCGCTGTTTGTTACTCTCTCACAAAACCAACACTGACAACTCCTTAGCGATGGCTCATTACACTGGGATATCATCGGTGGACTCAATGTTTTATATATTGGAAGCGAGAATGCCCAGTGATACAGAATTGCGTGAGGCGAGTCTAGGTAATGATTGTGCTTCAGCTCGATTATTCATGCGCCAAGTTGATGCTTTTGTTAAGTGTTGCTTGGGTATCGATCCTATCACTAAGGCACGACTTCATCGCGGGATATTTGGTGANGGTTGCCCTCCTAACGCTACGGCTGTCGAAGAAATACTGAAGAGCGCTAACGCGATCAAATTTCGTGAAGCCGTCGTAGCGTATGCTGACAGTATCGTCAGCAACCAACTCCCTATCGGATTGAACCAGTATACATGTTTTCAATGTGAATCGGGTGCTTCAAACCTAGAGCTACTCCCTATCACCACCTTCATGATGAAGGACCCTCAAAATTGTCGTTGCCGGTTGGAGAAGAAAGAGGTTGTAGAACCAGAGCTATTGCGGTGTAGACGCTGTAACGTTCAAGTCAGCTCGCAACATGTTCTCAGGAGTGTGCTTTTAAAGTTGTTGGCCCCCATGTAAGCAGACGCTGTCGGCGGGAGATATGGATGAGCAAGCCAGCCATGAGCTCCTGTGTCGAAGCAGCAAACGGCACGC
>LGSM01000830.1:0-10547 GCA_001314345.1 Phytophthora multivora | reverse complement strand
ATCAAGGATGGACTGGAGATGGAAAACCTTGACCGATGGCTCGTAAGATATTACGTCAAGACCGACCAGGACAAGTTAGTTTCAGGAGCTTGGATGGTTTTCAAGTTCGACGGAACTGGAAGCTGGAAATTGTATGCAACCGGGATAGTCAGCGAAGTTTCACAGCTGGGGCTCAAAGATAACGCACAAATCATTCTCCAACAAGGCATTGAAGCAATAATCAAGATCACGGAACCCAAAAGGGTCATGTTGCGAGTGGAATGCTAGAATACAGTATCACTGCGGAAGACTGGAGCAAGAAGTCCGGAATTACAAGGCCTGTTCAACAGGTTTTTCGCAATCCAATGGGGAAAACCCAAAATCAAGGAACTCCAAGCTTGCAAGCAACTCGCATCTGCCAACATCACCAGTGTCCACGACTTCAGGAATCACTCTGGAACAGTACTGCCATCCAAGCCACCCTGGTCTATCATAGCCCGAACACAACTCGATATCTCCTTAGCGCCACATGATCGAAGTACAACCAACAGGAAAGCGGATTCAATTCTGAGCCGCTTATTTGCATATCAGGCTTCTATAGGTGAACCACACAATTAAACTCAAATAGAAGGCCAACTTTCTCTCTCTCGGGCTTCCGTACAACGTAACCGTTGCACTACCAGTGCCAGCATAAAATATACAATTATGTTGGTAATCCCAAGATGACACCGCATAAAATATACTACATGTATTATATTGGTAATCCCTAGAAGACACCTTACAAAACACAAGTTATTAGCATACTTTTAAAACATTATCGCCATAATAATTTGTAAAAAATATTATTGCAACTAAAGTTTCAATGAGCAAAATTGACATCAATAAAACAAGATACCGGTACCATAATATTATCTGGCTTACAGATACCGGTAACAACCTCGCAAGAGCTTCAACACATGTAGAAACTTTGAAGTTTGTCGTTGCAGTGCTCCGCCTAAGATCGTGAACCGATCGACGATAAATTACAGGCTCGCCGGGGTCCCAAGTTGGGCCTCCCAACTATTCTACAGTTCACTGCCTTTTACTGTACAAAGTTTTCCATCTAAAATTCAGCAATGTACTCATTACCCATCGAACGTTTAGCGACTTCTTTCAAAGCAAGGCACGTTCACGTCCGGAGTACCAGACTTTTTAAAGTTAATTAGGTGTCCGGTTGGATTGTCACCTTTTGCATACCGCTGATGCTGTCCAACGGGTCAGATCCATGGCCTTGCACTTGATTCATTAAATTGACTACACTTCAGTACGATGCAGCACATGACATGAATTGCCAGATCATGAAGCCATTTTGCAGCTTCAACAACGCGGGGTTAAGTGCAGGCCTGTCACATGGACAACACGTAGCGAAGCCATTTTGGCAATTTCAACAAAATTAATCAGTGGTGATACTGTACCCCCCCCCTCCCATCATTAATATAGTCATGTAAATGTACAGGAGATTGCACACTTCAAGCACAGTGAGCAACGAAATGTGGCGTAAATTAAATCCACTCGTGCCTAGAAAACACCAACGCTCTAAAAGCTCAAAGACATCGGCCTGGATGGATTTCCACCTTATCCACTTTGCTCTGCAAAGCCATTCCTGCACCGCCGTTGGAATTTCCAATGGAAAGCCCCACCAAAGCAGCGAACCTATTTTCCACTAAACGGCTGTCGCAGCAATGCAAGGATAACCGGGCAGAGACCCGTCTCGGGGGTTCTTTTTCCCCAAGCTCGGCGCAACCCCGCGATACTCGCTCAGACAAGCCCAGCAGGCAGGTGGGATCACTGCGCGCGAGGCGAGACGGAGACTCGCTCATGTGTGGCTCCTGTACATGTACTGTACAACCTATTCGGTGTCCGACGCCCGTTTACTCCTCCCACTCGCGACGTTATCCGCTTTGTAGCGATCCTCATTTCCAAACTCGACAACTAAGCAGCAAGTCCTTCCCAGTCTTTGCTACGACCAAACCAACGCTATGAACATCCAAGCTCTTCTCCTCGTCGCGGCTTCCATGACCGCTCGTGCTACGGCCGAGTTCACCGTCACGTCCGGGACCACCGAGGCCACCACCTCAAGCACAGAACACGTGAGCTTCGTCAAGCAGTGGACGCTCAACTCCGCCGCCACTGGCGACACCATCGACTCCATCGACCTGGAACTCGCTGGCCGCGTCTACGTGAGCTACGTGAGCAATCTGCCGACCGGCGTGCTCGGATATGTGAACGTGTCGGGCGACTCGCAGACGGTGGTGGACGCCGTCACCGTCAGCAACGACGACACCAACGACAACGACAACGACAACGACAACGATGATGCCAACGACACGGACGGAGAGCTCAACGTGCGTCTCGGCAACAGTACCGCCACGACGCTCAGCGGATACCTGCTCACGGAGATCTTCTTGGCGTCGAGCGGCGCCGTGACAGACGTCAAGAGCCAGCGGTCCGCCCAGGTCGTCGTCGAGGATGGTGTCCTAGTGACCAGCAGCACCACCGCCGAGCTGCAGGTCGAGGCGAGCGGATCTAGCGCCGTGTACGTGTCAGCATCCAGCGCTGCCGTGAGCGTCCGCCAGTTGCAGCTGGACGCGGCCGGCACATCCACCCTCCAGTTCAACGTCGGTAGCGTATCGACCACAGAAGAGGTGCAGATCGATGCTCAGGGCTCGGCGGCCATCTCGCTGCTGGCGTCGTCCGTAGAGGCGGCCACGATGGAGCTGGAGGCGCAGAACACCGGCACCATTTGCATCGCCGCGCAGACGGTGACGGCCACCAACTACGAAGGCCAAGACGCCAGCCGCATCTCCATGCCCAACGCCGCCAGCAAGTACACTTCCACGGGCTCCTTCGCCTGTGACGACTCGAGCGTACCTGCTCGTGAGCCTGCGTGTGTGTCCAGCGCTTGTGCGGACTCATCGACGTCGGGCACCACGGCGGGCACGGCTGGTAGTGGCGCGTCGACTACTACCACTACAGTGACGACTGCGCCAACGACGGCCAATGACGACGACACCAGCGATGACACGAATGCGTCTTCTGTTCCGCGTCTTGCCGCGATGGCTGCTGCTGTGGTTGGTGTGGTCACAGCGGTTCTACTGTAAACGCCGAGTAGCCTAGTAACACGCTGTAATTTCTTCTTCATTTTTAAAGTTCTCAGATTTTTTCCAGCTCTTTGGAGGTATAATGCGAATATCCTATCATTTGGTTGCCAAAACTTTGTTCCAGACGAAAACTACATCATGTGGCGCCAACCTTGGAGTCACCTATTTCTCCTGAAGTCAAAACTTACGGAGGTACAGCGTTGGGCATTGAGGCAATCCCATTGAATTACTACTACCAGTACCAAAGTCTTGGTAGCACGGTGTGTCAAATTCCAGAAAAGGCCCCGCAAGAAGCAGGACGTCGGTACATGTATCGAGTTGCAGGACCCACATAGAATGTATGATACATGTGCCGGTATTGGTAATTGCACACCTGACCATCATCGCGCTGAACCTACGAGGCCCTGGAGGCTGCAAATTGCCTGCAATGCAGCTGTTACCGCAGAGAAACAGAGGAGCGAATAGCACGTCGACGAGGGGGTTCTTTTTCTCCGTTGCACGTGTAATCAGGTGATTAATGCTGTTCGTGCTACATGTATGAAATCAACATTATGGTACACGATTTGTTGAAGAGGAATTAATCAAATCAAGTAAGGTAACTGACAAAAACGGAAGAAGATAACTATGCTTCACTCATGGCCGGCAAGACGCCGGTAAAAATAAATGTGGCTCCTTGTTTCGGAATCTACTCGAGCCCACAAGCCACCCATTACAAACCTGCGCTTCGCTGCGGTTGTAAATGGCTCTCTGGTTCTATCTATTCATTGCGTTTTTGTCACAATTGAAATTGAATTGATTAATTCCTCATTTGTTGAATTAGGACCCGCGTCTGTGGCTCTTCCACTCGCTGTCGAGTACTGTACGTACGGTGCATGCACTCTGCCCTCTCTGGCTTTGAAAGCAGAAAGTTCGAATCTAAGATTCAGTACATTTGCTAAAGCACATCCTGTGAAAACTGCAACAAGCGTTGGGATACTGTACATGTACTGTGGCTTTGCTGAAGCTTGACCATACCGGTAGCTTACAAATGTTGAAAACAAGAAAGGCAATAGGCAAAGCCAAGTTACTTCTCCTGTAGCACAGCACAGATGATATCTTGTAGCTCCGTGGGCCATCTCCATGACTCCAAAGGCCATCCCTATAATATCTCCCGCTGTTCGAAGCCGTTTGGGAAAAGCTCATTCTCGAAAACTCCGCCAAGTGCCCAAGCAAGCAAGACACTCGCAGACCCTCCAACGACATGAAGCTCAGCAGTTTCCACGCTCTACTTGTCGCTGCCGCTTCGTTGACTGCCCAAGCCTCCGCTGACTTCAAGGTTTCCCCGCAGCCCATTGTGAAGGCCGCCACTTCGAAGA
The DNA here is from genome assembly GCA_001314345.1 of Phytophthora multivora. Taxonomy (NCBI): domain Eukaryota; phylum Oomycota; class Peronosporomycetes; order Peronosporales; family Peronosporaceae; genus Phytophthora; species Phytophthora multivora. The sequence goes on along the minus strand of LGSM01000830.1, from coordinate 6,073 downwards.
ACGTGAACTTTGTCAAGCAATGGACGTTGAAGGCCGGTGTTAACACGAACCTGATCGACTCCATCGATCTGAGTCTTGCTGGCAACGCGTACGTGAGCTACGTGAGTGGACTCCCCACTGGCGTCATCGGCTACGTGAACGTGTCTGGCGATTCCCGTACCGTTGTCGAAGCCGTCACAGTGAGCAAGGATGTGGACAACGACGTTGACAACGATAACGACTTTGATGATATGTTTGACAACGATCAAAACGACGGCGGAGAGCTCAACGTCTTGCTGAGCAACAGAGCGGCTAGCGGCTATTTGCTCACGGAGATCTTCCTGGCTGCCCCCGATGCCGTGACCGATGTGAAGAGTCAACGCTCAGCCCAAGTGGTCATCGAGGACGGTGTCCTAGCGATGTCGGGCAGGAGGACTGAGCTCCAGATCGACGCCACCGGTTCAAGTGCCGTCTACGTGTCAGCTCCCGACGCGGCGGTGAGTGTGGGTCAGCTCAGTTTGGAGACGACGGGCACTGCCACGATTGAATACAACGTGAAGAGCGTGTCCGTCCGATCTGAACTGCAGATGGAAGCTCAAGGCACTTCGAGCATTACTGTGCTCGCGTCCACGGTTTCAACCAACAAGCTGGATCTGGACGCGATCTCGGGTTCCATCTGCATTGATGCGGAGTCGGTGCAATCCAGATGGCGTAGCATCGAGGGCAAGAGCAAGATCTCCATGCCCAACTCAATCAAGAAGCACGGCACCACGGGCACGTCTGCCTGTGAGGAATCGACGCTGCCGGCCCGAAAGGCTGCCAAGATCACTGGTTCCTCTGCTGTCGACACGGGAATCAGCAACGGAAACCTTTTCCTTGATGATGACAACGACAACGATCTTGACGACTTGAACGATTCCACTGAAAACTAGACTTTAGAGATGTTGAAAAAAAGTCAGATAAGTTGCTACTTCCATTGCCGCAGTGCGTACTTGAAGCACATGATGTAGGAAAAAGGTTACCCTGAAAGAATCACTACGCTGTGCTTGATGTGTTTGGCTTGCAGCATTATTTATATCATGTAATGGTCAAGGAAGGCTGGTATGTATGCCTACTATTGCAGGGTGGCACATAAAGAAGAAGTCGATTAGAACTTGTTAGTGGACCTGTCGTTTCGCTATTGGCCGTCCGCAAGACTTTATCCACAAGTTGCTCTCGGAATACATTGGACTGCGACGATGCCATCCCCCAGTGGTTCACGATGTGATGCTTCGAATGGGAGATTGCTATTTCCAAAACCTGGCGTGGAGGCAGAAGCACAAGATACTCTTGATGCTCTGCCGATTGCATACAGCAATCGCCTTTCATGCCACTTGGAGACTGCGGAAAGACATACACTTTCGAGAAACTCGAGCAGAGAGCCCACGTACTCAAGCGGTGGTAGGGTCAGACACTGTCAAGTCATCTACAACCATTCCGTTGATATAGGCATTGATGGAGCCTTAGTTGTTGAAATTCTTCGACGACTTGGTTTCGATACACCTACAGCTCAAACTTTATCCCCAGAACGTCGAATATAAGTAGCTTCAGTAATTTCAGGTTTTAATATCATAAGTCTTAGTTAACGAAACGAGAAATCCTTAAAACGGTTAATCAATTAATATCGTCTCTTGTTGTTTCGCGAGCTATGTTGTACCTATTTTGACTTCTTGATTGTTGCCGGAGAATCCACTTGGTTAAGGTAAGCTTCTTGGTTTGGTTGCTAGGTGGCACATGTACATGTATTAAATAGTAGTTGTGACAATTCAAATTCGGGTGCCTTACGCCGCTTTCACGAAAATGCACTTATCACTTGAGGTAATATACTTAGTCATCTCTCCTCACCGAGAATCTCAGATTCGCCACGCAGCTGACAAGGACAGCCAACATAAAAATACTTGTACGGACGTGCTTCTGCGATCAATATGCGTACGGTGCATAAGACCACGTGCTGTCTAACGAGATAGCTTCATTGTCTTGTCCATTTGCTGGTGTGTGTTGAATTAACTCTACATCCACGAATGTATTACATGCGTGCAGTCGCTTTAACATGTACTTTTAGCAAAATATCCACCAACGACGATCTGGCAATTCGCGTTGTATGTGCATGTAGCCATTTGGCTTCAGCAAAATTAATCCGTGATCACTCCGAATGTGATTAACGTCCGGCTATGTGTAGATTGCGCAGGCTTGTCGCAGGCGCGTTGCACACTTCAAGCACGGTGAGCAACGAAAGCCCTGCCTGCCTTCACTTATTATTTACAAGGCAGTGACTTGTAAAGAAGTCATTGACGCACTAAAAACTCAAGGCATCGCACGGATAGATTTCCCCCCGATCGCTTCGCACTGCGGCACCACCGTTGGAAGAATGGAAAGCCGCACCAAAACTGCGAACCTATTTTCCACCAAACGGCTGTCGCAGCATAACCAGTCTCGGTTTCTTCAAGCTCGGCGCGACCCCGCGACACTCGCGCAGACAAGCCCAGCAGGCAGGTGGGATCATTGCGCGCGAGGCGAGACGGAGACTCGCTCATGTGTGGCTCCTGTACAGTACTGTACAACCTATTCGGTGTCCGACGCCCGTTTACTCCTCCCACTCGCGACGTTATCCGCTTTGTAGCGATCCTCATTTCCAAACTCGACAACTAAGCAACAAGTCCTTCCCAGTCTTTGCTACGACCAAACCAACGCTATGAACATCCAAGCTCTTCTCCTCGTCGCGGCTTCCATGACCGCTCGTGCTACGGCCGAGTTCACCGTCACGTCCGGGACCACCGAGGCCACCACCTCAAGCACGGAACACGTGAGCTTCGTCAAGCAGTGGACGCTCAACTCCGCCGCCACTGGCGACACCATCGACTCCATCGACCTGGAACTCGCTGGCCGCGTCTACGTGAGCTACGTGAGCAATCTGCCGACCGGCGTGCTCGGATATGTGAACGTGTCGGGCGACTCGCAGACGGTGGTGGACGCCGTCACCGTCAGCAACGACGACACCAACGACAACGACAACGACAACGACAACGATGATGCCAACGACACGGACGGAGAGCTCAACGTGCGTCTCGGCAACAGTACCGCCACGACGCTCAGCGGATACCTGCTCACGGAGATCTTCTTGGCGTCGAGCGGCGCCGTGACAGACGTCAAGAGCCAGCGGTCCGCCCAGGTCGTCGTCGAGGATGGTGTCCTAGTGACCAGCAGCACCACCGCCGAGCTGCAGGTCGAGGCGAGCGGATCTAGCGCCGTGTACGTGTCAGCATCCAGCGCTGCCGTGAGCGTCCGCCAGTTGCAGCTGGACGCAGCCGGCACATCCACCCTCCAGTTCAACGTCGGTAGCGTATCGACCACAGAAGAGGTGCAGGTCGATGCTCAGGGCTCGGCGGCCATCTCGCTGCTGGCGTCGTCCGTAGAGGCGGCCACGATGGAGCTGGAGGCGCAGAACACCGGCACCATTTGCATCGCCGCGCAGACGGTGACGGCCACCAACTACGAAGGCCAAGACGCCAGCCGCATCTCCATGCCCAACGCCGCCAGCAAGTACACTTCCACGGGCTCCTTCGCCTGTGACGACTCGAGCGTACCTGCTCGTGAGCCTGCGTGCGTGTCCAGCGCTTGTGCAGACTCATCGACGTCGGGCACCACGGCGGGCACGGCTGGTAGTGGCGCATCGACTACTACCACTACAGTGACGACTGCGCCAACGACGGCCAATGACGACGACACCAGCGATGACACGAATGCGTCTTCTGTTCCGCGTCTTGCTGCGATGGCTGCTGCTGTGGTTGGTGTGGTCACAGCGGTTCTACTGTAAACACAGCGAGAGATCCAGCGATACTCTGTAGTTTCCTCCTTTTATTGCACTGCGAAAGTAACTAGACTTTCACCAGTCTACCACTCGGTTTTCGGCTAATATCACTCTTAGTCAATCACAGCACTTGTTTCAGGTCACGTACGACCTCTAATCGCATTGTTTCAGATGTGGACGTGACAGTACAATACTCAGTCGGGACCTAAAAGTTTACCACATTTGCTTGCGGCGGCATTTTGGGGTTTTAGCCGCTGTGCATGCCCTAATGTCTTCTCTTCCGGATTAAGCACTGTTTTGATTGTAAGGAGTATTAGCATATCCTAAAAACAACAAGAGTGGAAATCATCGCGGAACGAATTCGCTGTTCAATTGCTGAAGGGCGAAAAGTTGTCGTTGCTCGAGCGAGCATAGTCTTCCATAGTCTACGCACAGCCCTGAAGCTAGGGCATGATTCTTCTGCTGCCTTTAGACTTCCACTATATCGTCGTCATCCTCGACTAGTAGCATTGTGTTTCCGGCAGAATCTTCCGCTAGATCGGTTGGTTTCACTCTCTCATCCGCATCGCGGCCAGGTTATCTTGCTACTTTCTTGGTGTCGCCGTCTCGGTCTCTGGGGTATATGTGAACATTGCGCTTTTCTTTCCTTTCTTGTTCATAGCACACTTGAGAATGTGCTGTCGAGGAATCAGCACGACAGTAAGTGTATCTGGGCGAATGACAGGCACGAGCTCGCCTGGCTCGAACGGTACACTCAACGTATTCGTAACTTTAGCCGGTAGAGCTCCGCCTCGAATCTTTGCACACAGTCGACACACCTCATCTAGTTTATCGAGCAGTCCAAGAGCGTTCACGACTCCGCAGTTGTCCCCTGCCCCCGTCTGAAGGGCGTAATTAATCCAGTCAACCTTAATGACGTTGGACGCTCGTTGCAGCACTATTTTGCAGAAACCCCCGTTATACCGAATGTGCAACCGCGCTTCTCGACTAAGCATACGATACCCCTTGACAACACCATACGCCCACGTGCCGATCTTAGGCCCTTTCGCGTGGGCAAACGCTATCGGTTTACCAACGAAGGTTCCTGGCCAAAGTACCCGTTCACGGTCCGTTACCAAGCGGCGCTGAAGTAATTTGCACTCGATCTCGAATTCGTCACCCGCTTCGCCACCTTCGGCTTCATCGCCCTCGAGGTTAATAAACTTGATGTGGGCAATGGATTCGTCGACACGAACGACTCTCACATACTGACACTCAGTCAGCGCTGGTACTTGTACCGGACCCACGAAGGCTATGGAGCCAACTGCGACTCCATGAGCGGGCATTGCGAAGCTTCGCTGCTGCAGCAAATGAGTGCTCCCAATGGCAGTATATCCGTTTCAGTCAATCTAGTCTACTGCGCTGTGTTCTCTTGTCAATCCATCAAAAATGGTCGACCTTTGTAGAAGATGAGCACGATAAATGAAATATATAACGAAATAATAATGTGCTTTCACGAAGTACAACAATTTTATTTCTGTAAAATACTATATTTTGCCACCACTCCGTTTCAGAATACTTGTCCTCTTTTGGTAAGTGCTTCTGGATTCGTCAATATTCTCCTAAAACGGCTACGATTGGTCTTAATAGAACACAGGCGCACTGACGGATGCTTCACAAAGCTCTTAAAATTGACAGCGTGATGACCTCAAAGGATCTTTCGCACCCGTATCGTTCACATATGTCGCCCAGCCTTCTCCCGTACCTCAAATCTCAGCTATGAACGCCAAACGCTTAGCAGAGAACTTACAGTGATGGTACCATTTTGTTTTGCAATCAATTTACGACCAGCGGAACGAGCGCGAATAAATAAATCAAGAACCTCCGTCAGGAAATCATTCCGTGTCCAGTAGTTTAGCGAAATGAAGCGACATTGAGTACTGTGTGGCAGCCTGAAGTGAACCTAAAGTGCACGGGAGTCAAACGCGCTTTAATCACTGTGACACTANGAGCCAAAACGTGGGTGACTCGAGTAAACTGCACGGCACGTCTGCTGCTGCGACAACAACTACCGATACGGGAGGCGCCTTCCTGGTGGGGGAACACCTACACGGGGCGCCAACTTTCATCGCTGTGGGCGTCTCCTCATTCTTCAAAACGCCACTTCCCTGCCAACAGCATCCAACGGCTCTCTTGCCTTCAAGATTGACTGGAAATGGTCTCCATCGCGCGTCTACCGTTCCTGCTTCTACTCGTTTTGTTGGTCTC
>LGSM01000829.1:0-10330 GCA_001314345.1 Phytophthora multivora | reverse complement strand
TCGGGTCGTGATCCCAGTCGCCTCGATGAACACTAAGTCTCGAGGTCTGACAATGCCCTGAAGAGCTGTTGGGGGCCCTTTCACGAACCACTTGATACCGAGGAACCGGAACGGATCGGCGTCGCACGGAGCATCGATACAAGCCAGCACTGCGCCATTGATGAGCGTATTCTTAACTACTGTAGATTTCAGCAACATACTCTGAGCATCAGGAGAGGCGACGCCGTACATGACGTCGTCTAGTGTGCCTTCAATCCAACCAGTGGCCACAAGTAGCTTGGGTTCCGTCCACTCATTGCCACGGAATACCGTTGATACCCGGTCTGCTACACTGTTGCGACTGGTACGTGTCGGATTGGACGCCAATGAACTCGGCGTCGGGTATCGCTCCTTGTACACTGTGATGTGGTCCCGGGTCTTCACCGGTTTCCAGCGTCTTCGACTCATGCGTCGCTGTCTCGGATCGGCCGAGTAGATGTCATAGTCCCGTAGTGTATTGGAAAGGAGCTGCGTCGCCAGCAGTCGGTACTTGTCGCGCTGTTCGATTGACAGTTCGACCGGGGGCAGGACGTTGGTCGTCCACGTCGTCGGACTGAAGCCCGCCGCGGCGTCACTGGATCGTCGTGTCATGTTTTTTTTTTAATTGTGTGCTAGATAGCAGAATGCAGACTGGTTGAGTGCAGCAAGCAGCAGTCGATGGTCAGACCGAGGGCGACGCCTAAGTTCCCGTACCGAGTGACCGTGCGTTGACCAGCGAGACGGGACTTTGCAGTGCTACTGACCGACTCTCATTCGGCTGAAATCTGACATTTCCTTGGGGCATGTCGTGCCCGACGACAACTAGACCAACGAACAAGACTTTCGCGTCGGAAGCAGCCAAGTACCTGAATGGATACTGTACTTCTTCTGATACAGTCCCATTGAGCTTGGTGCAAATCGGTAGTTTGCTGCTTGATCTTCACGCCATCACTGCACCAGTTATTTAAGAACGGAGAAGGTCAGCTCTGACACGTTCTGGAATGCCGTTAGCGCACGCCTTTGCCTCGTTTGGCTACTTCTGAACCTTGACGCAGTTGACGATGCCTTTCTTTTGAAGCCGCCTCTCGCCACTGCTGATCTTGCGACCATCATGCAGCTCAATTGAAGCAGCCTTCACGAGCTTCTTGTTCGACAATCGATCAAGTTGCCACGGCCCAGTTCGGCTTCTCGGCATAGCTCGAGCAACGTTCTCGTCTTGACACAAACAGCTGCAGCACTGTGAGCACTTTGACTGACATGTGAAGAGGGGGGAAACCTCAGCTCGGTGCTCGATCGACTGGAGTGGCCACGAACCTAATGCCTGCGTTCGTGTGGCCCCTTCAAACATAAGGCACTTCATCAGTAAAAATGTCATTAGCGAGCACTTCACGTGCGCAGTTTTTAGATTACTGTCGTTCAGAACTTCTTAACTGTATTAGTACTGTGCCGTCACCTTCCCGATCGGACTGAAGTTCGCACCACAACACGAATCCGTCGTGTGCTTGGCGATCTGGTACGTGTTCTCCACGGCGAGACGCAGCTCCGTCATCTGGTGCCAGAGCTGGCGACGCTGTTGTTGGCTGTCGGTAAACTCGGGCGTGTTGGCCCAGTCATCCTCGTCGTCTTCCTCCACACGCGCGCGACCGTCGCTCTCCTGGGCTGACGACGCCCAGCTGTGCGCGAGCGGGTTGAGCGGAGAGTTAGTGAACGAGTCAGCCGTAGTCGAACACTGCGATAGCGTGCCCAAGTGGCAGTCGCTGAGCGTCGTGGACTCGCCAAACAGCACCGGCCGGTTGCTCTTCTCGGTCTTCTTCTGGCGGCCAAACCAACGAGGCTTGGGGACGTGAACAACCGGATCGTCGTGAACTTGCTCTTGAACCCGTGGGCCGGTTGCACCAGAAAGCGCGATATCCGAACGAGCCTTTTCGTCCGGACCGAAGTGGAAGTGCTTACTTGACGGGGTACGTGTAGTCGGTTGCGCTTGCTGTGGGTTGCTGTAGCGGCCACTGCGGATTTCCTGCTGTGCGACGCGACGTGCAGGTTGAAGGCGCACTTTTGCCACGCACGAACGGCAAATGACGCTCTCCCGTCGTTCGAGCTTGAGCTCGCTGGTAGCGTAGGCCAGTTTCTTAGAGACGCGGCATTTGGAACACATCGGCACTTGACACAGTACGCACAGCCCGACACTGTTGACTTTCTTTAGTTTGCGGCCGCAAGTGCCTCCACAGCGGTCGTTGGGACCTGCCAGACTGAGATTGCGCAGGTGGAAACCGCTTGGACCGTCAAAGCTGCTCGAGTGTACTGGGGTCCGAGCGTCGGGGCCCCGAGCTCGAGCAGCGGCGTCCTTTGTCCACGTCACGCGGTGCGGGTTCTCTAGGAACCACATGAGCTTCTTCACGTGGCTGCACTCGACGGCGTTCCACGAGCTGAGGAAACCCGTCGACGCCGTCCTGAGAGCCACCGAGTCCAGCAGTTTGCCGTGCTGCTCCACGTACCCGCGCACGTACACGTCGACGCGCTTCCCGTCCTGCGTCTCCTTGAAAATTGTGCAGCTAGAGATCCTTCCGCGCGTGAGCGAGCGCTCCGGCAGTGCGCCGTAGCCGTCTAAGTCCACTGAGTGCAGTAGCTGATACCCAACCCGGTCGCCGTTAGAGCGCGTGAGGACTCCCGTGGACTCGACGAACACCAAGTCTCGGGGCCGTACGAAGCTGCGTAATGTATTAGGAGGTGCTTTGACGAACCATTTAATTCCGAGAAACCGGTAGGGCTGTTCGGGCGTGGGGCCGTCGATTTGAGCCAGCACCGCACCGTTCGCCAATGAACTGCGCACGATCGCGGATTTGACCAGCATCGACCCGGTGTCAGGCGTCACGACCCCGTACATGACGTCGTCCAATGAACCGACGATGGAACCGACGCCGACCAGTAGCTTTGGCGTCTGCCATTCATCCTCTGCCAGTCGCTGGTGCTCGGGCGTGTCGAACGTCGTCCCCGTGATGATCTTTGGGGGGTCCCGTTCCTTGAAAACCGTGAGGTTGTCGCGGGTCTTGACGGCTTTCCAGCGTTTCTGTTTGCCGAGGTTTTGCTGGTCCTTGGGCAGCCTATCGAACGACTGGAAGTGCGACAGCGTCTCGCGTACTAAACCGCGAGCCAAGTCGTGGAACTGCGTCTGCTGTTCGGCTGAGAGAGTCAACGGGGGGAAGACGTTCTTGCTCCATTGGCCCCGCATTGCGCTGCAACGAGAGACTTTGGACCGGTTACCTGGGGACGTACGCGCAAGTTAAGCAATGAGCGTGGATCCACTTGGGCGAGCAAGAAGGAGAAGTCAAGAGAATCGGGAGCGAAGGCGGCTCATCTTGCGCTAATCGCAGGCGTAAAGTGGCGTTTATTCTGATAACCCTCGTGGAAGGAGATGGAATAAGGCTCAGTTAGTTAAACAGGGTAATTGTATAATAGAGGTCAGTAAACTATGTTTTTGTAAGTGGTTTTGTTTTGATTGACTTTATATTTAACTTATAGAGGTAGCGTCAGACGTGCCGATAACTTTTTTTCGAGTTCGGTTCAGCCACCGTCCGGATACTGATGAAGATCAATTTCTGCTTTCGGAGCTTAGGCTTTTACTCCTTGAGAGCTTCGTCTTGCTTCCTCAAAAATTGTTGTTGGTCCACTGCTTTTGCTCAGATGAGAGGGACTTTAACAAGCTGTAGCCAGCTCGACTCTAGCCGCTCGCAACGAGGTTGTGGCACTGCGGCCATAAGCGCAACGGGCTCCTTAGCAGCAACAGGCTCTTGACTCTGCTGACGAGCCGCAGCTCATGCAGCAGAGACTTGCATTGGTAATTGACACGCGTTGGATGCCTTGACTGGCTGCTCTCTGGTTGTTGAACGGGATCAAGGCATTCGAGTCGTCGACTCGGAGTCGATGCCCATACACCGGTAGTTCGTGCGACCGCTTCAAGGACGCAGCTCGAAGTCCAGCACCGCGGTCAGCACAGGTCAACGCACTGGCCAGTGATCTAACAAGCTCGAGCGTCGCAGCTTGTGCGGCCTTCACCTCCGAGCAGTGTGGGAACGAGCACGTGCCATTCTGACCATCGCGCCCAACTCATGACCATGATTCCGTTCGAGTCACCACAGTGGATAGACTGAAGTTGTGCGAGGCCATTATTGAACGCGTCTGCCAAGTATTGTCGGTTGAAGCGCCCAGGACGTCGACATAGTAGCTTCCCTGTTCATCCACTGTAGTGTGACATTGCAGCTCCAGGATGGCATTGTTTGGTATGCTTTCGAAGAAGTTCGTGGATGCCATGAAGCTAGTAGCTTCACGCTACATCCACGCTTTGATTCGAAAATGGAAACACGACTTTGATCGAAGATTAAGGCTGCCAGGATAGGATACCGGAGACCCAGTTGATAGGAGATCGTGTAGTAGAAGGATCTGTTGTTTAATAAAATGTGTTTCAATAAAAAAAAAGTTAAACATCATAGCTATGGCTTGAGCGTTTGCCTTACAATATCCACTGGCCGCATGTGTTGCACGAACACCATACAGGCTTTACAAACGATCACTGTGTGGTCTGTAAGTCTCAGTCTTCTTTCGTCAATAGCCTCCAGCGTTCGTTGCACGCGGCAACCAGCGCACGTGGGCGTCACACATAGCACACACGCAGTCTTGTCCTCGATGTCGCTGCCGCGCATCTTGCGCTTCTCAAGGCACTGCTTGCACACGTTTTTAGCGGACGGAGACGCTTGCCGCTGCAGTTGTCGGCGCTGCGCCTTGCAGTTGGCGAGACACCACTGCATCTTCTTCATCTCGGCGAGCTGCGGCGCCTTCCACAAGTCCATCGTGGACTTCCACGTAGCGGACACCACCACTTTGTTCAATAGCGAGCTCATCGTCTCAATGTACGTCTGCACGAAGACGTCGACGATCCCAGGCTCCTGCTGCTTGAAGACGGCCGCGTACATGAGATTCGTACGCATGGACCCGGGAAGCGGAGGGCACTGAGGGAGTTTGGCTGGTTGTACGACCTGGTAGCCGATCCGATCGCCGTTCGCGCGCGTCATCGTCCCTTTGGACGCTAGCGTCACGAAGTCCCGAGGAGAAGACACGGCCTTGAGAGGCCAGCCGTGCTTGAAAGCCATCCACTGGACGCCCATGTACTCGAACGGATCCGCTTCGGAAGGACCGGCCAGTTCGCGTAGAACAGCACAGTCCACCGGTTGCATGGCGAGCACTTCCTTCCGGTCTCTTAGACTGGCGACGATCGGCGTCTCCACGCCCAGCATGACCTCGTCCAGTTCTCCCTGGATAGTCCCCACCATCAAAAAGACCATGGGGTTTTTCCAGTCTCCGCCCAGGATATTATCGTCTCGGTGCGCGCTGCTGCTGCGCTCGATGTAGAGCGACGCGGTCTCCTGCGTCTTGAGCTGTTTCCAGCGCGTGCTGTCGAGGTTCGAGTGGTGTCGCGGGGCGGTTGGACGACCGTTGTCTTCCTGGCCATCGCGTTCGTCATAGCTCCGCAGCGTCCTATCCAGCAGTTGGAACGACCGGTCTCGGCAGTTCTGCTCCTCGTCCACCGTGAGCTTTAGCTCCTGGAACGGGATCCCCTTGGAGCCCATTGAGTCCAAGCTGTCGACTTGTGTTGTGGGGACTCATGCAAGGAGCAGCAGCAGAGGAAGCAGAGAGCGCGAACAGGAGCAGCTGGGCCTTCCAAGCCGTGCAGCCATGTGTCGAGCCTCCAGACAGGCCAAGTGGACGTGCGCCCGGGCTTTGGTGATGGCGAACATGCCCAAGTGTTCGCTTGATTGGCCGTTGCTAGATAGGAAGTCGCGATGGGGGACGTCAAACACCAAACGTAAACGAATGTCTGACTCATGGAAGTTCAATCAAGCGCGAGGGCGACACCGGTAAGAACGCCACACGTGATCCAGCTAATAACTAACGGTACATGTACATGAAGAGGAACAAGGAATGCATGTACAGTACTTTGATTCAATGGAGCTACTGGGTTGACTCGCTTCAACTCAGCGCCTGGCTGCACTAGATCGCCCGTCACGTCGTTGTGTTTAACGGGACTCCACTCAACGCTCCGACGTTGGAGACGCGCCCGGCACTGCTGGTTTTCAAGTAGCACGTGGGTCCGGCCGGGTCCAGATTGACGAATGTGTAGGCGTTGCAACCGTCGGTCTTCTGGCACAAGGAGCAGCACAGCCACGGATAGAGCGTCAAGGCGCTGCTGAGATCGTTGCCGTAGTAGTCGACGTCCGTCTCGAGGTTGCCGCAGCCGTCGGGAAGACCGATGCATTGGTAGTAATTCGTGTTCCAGGGCTGGCAATAGCTGTCCGACTCGCAGCACGACGTCCCCTGTGCGTTACCACAGTACTGACCTTCTGCTGCACACGCAGCGGTCGGCGTGGGTGTGGGCGTCGCTGAAGCTGGAAGGAAGGCCGATACTACAGCCAAGTCGTCTGAGTCCGTGTAGTTCGTGGTAGAACCGGCCGCACTTTTCAGCAGACAGCGCTTCACGTTCTCGCTCTTGGATACGTAGAGCGTGTAGAGCACGCATCCTTCATCCGCCAGCTGCGCGCAGTAGTTGCAGCAGTCCTCCGCCGAGTCGATGGAGAACTCGTAGAGCGTGTAGTCGTTGTAGAACACGCCCTCGAGCTGCTCGTTGCATACAGAAGGAGCCTCTGTCGAGGGTGTTGGTGTGCTGGTCGTAGTGGGGGTTGGAGCTGTGGTAGTGGAGATCATGAAGGCTGACACGGCCGTGACGCTGGAGCTGTCGGCGTAGTTGGTCTTCTCCCCGGCCCCGCTCTTGAGATAGCAGAGACTTTGGCCGGTGCTGCTCGAGTAGAAGTACGTGTACAACACGCACCCGCTGGACGCAGCGCAGAGGTCACAGCACGCCGCGGCGTCGCTTACGGCCGACGTCTGCAAGTTGAAGCCGTGGTAGTAGATGTTCTGGAGCTGGGCGCCGCACGCCAAGCCGGTGGGAGACGGAGCGGTGGTGGCGTTCTCCGATGCACTGGCACTGCCAGCTCCAGCTGAGACTGCGAACAAGCAGCCGAAGGTGAAAGCAGCGAACAACGAGAGCTTCATCCTTGGCACGTGACCGGCGTCGAGTGAATGCAAGACTGACACAACTTTCCCTCGACCAGGTTTCTTCAACGCTGCGGACAACTATCGAACGGGACTTCAACGCCGGGAAATCAAGCGAGTGAGGCAGAATCGGCGGCGCGCTGTCTTGCCTCTGCTTTCCAATAGCCACTCATGAATTCAACCACGAGCTTCATCAAGACTCTGTTTCCTCGCTCGCTGCTTGTGGTTCAGTAGCGCAAGGTCTGTGGGACGAAGCTTCTGCACGAACATCAAGCACGGCTGGCACACCAGGACAAGCTGACCCGTGAGTCTTCTACTGTTTGGGTCAGCCACCATGAAAGTTCTCTCCACCCTACACCTGCAGCACGTCGGCGACGCGCATAGAACGCAGCAGTCCTTATCGTCTCGAGCCACGCCACTGCTTCGCTTCATCATACTCCGTCTTTCGTAGCACCGAGCGCAGACACCACCAGCAGAAGCCGACAGTCTCTGCTGCTCCTTTTGACGCTCCGACCTGCAGTTGGCGACGCACCACTGGAGCTTCTTCATCTCGGCGAGTTTCTCGGCGCTCCAATACCCAAAGTTCGCCTTCCACGTGGTCAAAACGATCAACTTATCAAGGATCAAGCCCTGCGTCTCCACGTACGTGTTCACGAACACGTCCACAAGCCCAGGCTCCTGCTGTTTGAAGATCGCGGCGTACATGACTTTACCACGGATGGTCGAGCCCGGCAGAGGGGGGCACTGCGAGAGCCTCGCCGGCTGCACCACCTCGTAGCCGATCCGGTCTCCGTTCGCGCGGGTCATCGTGCCGGTCGCCGTTAGCGTCACAAAATCTCGCGGCTTGATCATCGCCTTGACCGGCCAATTGTGCTCGAAGACCATCCACGTGATCCCGAGGAAGCGGAACGGATCGACGTCCGTAGGGCCCATAAGCTCAGCCAAGACCGCGCACTCCACGGGTTGCTTAGTGAACAGTTCGGTTCGCGTCCGGAAGCTGTTGGAGTCGGGAGCTTCGATGCCGAACATGATCTCGTCCAGGTCCCCTGGGATGGTGCCGGCCATGAGGATCGTCACGGGGTTCTGCCAGTCCCCACCGAGCAGGTTCTGGTCTTGGAGGGTGCAGGAGGCGCGCTCCGTGTAGAGCGACGCGTCTGTCTGAGTCTTGAGCTGCTTCCAGCGCGTGTTGTCCAGGTTCGAGTGGTGCAGTGGAGCGGCAGACCGACCGTCTTGCGCTTGACCGTCGCGCTCGTCATAGCTGCGCAGCGTCCGGTCCAGCAACTGGAAGGCGCGGTCGTGGCAGTTCTGCTGCTCGGCGTCCGTCAACTGGAGCGTCTGGAAGGGACCGGCCATTCTCTGCTGTCTACCTAAAACGGATTGTAAGGGGTTCAGCTAATGAGATTGAGAGCTGCTGTTCATCACGCCGGCAAATTGTCCATTCGACGGGAAAGTGCTGTAGGACTGCGGTGTACACCGACGAGAAACAGGACGTTCAGACGCGGCTATGATGATGGCGAAGGTTCCCAGCGGGAACTTGAAGTGATGCTTAGCGCGATCGATGGGGAAAACCAGAGGCTTGATTGGTCTCTGTGGAGATGAAGAGTGACGTGTTTGCGGACTTGAAGCCCAATTCCGATGATGACAATTGGCCTGGCCAAGAGGTTTACGTGTGTTTAGCTGCGATCTCCCTCTTGGCTCGCAGACAATTAACTCTAATGACTACATGTACATGTACCGCTTGGGCTCTTTGGACGCCGTAGAAGCTTTAGATGCAAACGAAGAAGGCAACGCTGTGGCTTGCTACTCTGCAACTCACATGTCAAATTATGGCTGTTGCCCTGCGTTGTTTGCGGTTCGCCATCGCAATATCTGCGGGAACCAGTTGACGTACAAATATGACGCACGGGAGGCAAACGCTAACAGGACGGTTTGTCAGGCGCCCGCTATTCTCATCGGGAACTTTGAGAGCTCTTTCCACGCGGCACTCGGAACACAGCGCCACATCGCACAAGACACAGGCGTTTTTGTCGCTCTTCCCAATGCCGCCCAGCATCTTTAGCATACGCGGACCTTCGGAACAGCGTTTGCAGCTGTGGGCGCTTGTCTGCTGCTGCTTCTGACGCTCCGTTCGACAGTTGGCGATGCTCCACTGCAACTTCTTCATCTCTGAAAGCTCCAGCGCGTCCCAGAAGACGAGCGTCGCCTTCCACGTGACGCTAGTGATCACTTTGTCGAGCAAGGCGTTTTGAGACTCCACGTACGTGGGGATGTAGACGTCCACGACGCCAGGCTCTTCCTGCTTGAAGATCGCCGCGTACATGATGTTGTTGCGTACCGTGCCCGACAGTTGCGGACACTGGTCGAACTTGGCCGGTTGCACCACTTCGTAGCCGATGCGGTCGCCGTTCTCGCGCGTCATCGTGCCTGTAGCAGTTAGAGTCAAGAGGTCTCGCGGCCGAACCATGGCCTTGATGGGCCAACTGTTCTCGTACAGGAGCCACGTGATGCCAAGGAAGCGGAACGGATCCACTTGCTTCGGGCCCAAGAGCTCCGTTAAAACAGCGCAGTCAATAGGATGATTACCGGGCAGCTCTGTCCGGAAGCTGATGCTGTTGGCGTCTAGAGCCTTCAAGCCCAGCATGACGTCGTCCAACTCGCCTCGAATAGTCCCGGTTGTGAGGAACGCGGCGTCGGCAATCCCTGCAAGGCCGTCGTCTTGGTTCGCGCTTCTGTTGTGACCCACGTAGAACGACGCGTTCGTTTGCGTCTTGAGCAGTTTCCAGCGCTCGCCATTGAGTTTCGAGTGGTGGCGTCGCTCCTGCTGCTTCTGATCGCTCTCGTTGTCATAACTGCGTAGCGTCCGATCCAACAGCTCAAAGGCGCGATCGTAGCACTGTCGCTCTTCCTCGTCCGTGAGCTTGAGAGGCTCAAAGGGGCTGCCTCGAGACGCCATCTCGACACTTTGCTCTTGTGTCCAGTTGTGGCGCGAACATCATGGCATTGAGGAGGGCGAGAAGCCAACGTAGACGGAGCCGTGCTGATGGTGAAAGGCGGCCGCCTGATTGGCGTGCATGCCGTTCTCAAGATGGGACTCACGTTAAAAATGGAGGAAGGCCGCCTCAAGCTCTGAGCCTCTGGACCAGCTACATGTAGTGCATGTATTGTGCTTTGCACGGATTTTGCCGTCTATTTTAGAGTTCTAAAATCGACT
>KQ473338.1:1346-12425 GCA_001314345.1 Phytophthora multivora | reverse complement strand
GAAGTGTCGCCCATGACCGCGATCTGCGGCAGCTCGATGTACTGGCCGAGGCCAATATTGCGGAGTTCATCAATAAAGTTTCGCTCTTCCTCACAAGAGCAAACGCGTTCCAATAGTCCGTTGGTAGTATTGGGCGCCATGTCTTGCAGCTGGATGCTTGGATACTGGGCTGGCCTAGGAAACATGAACACAAATATTGACGCACGCCCACACTCGTTAGACCAAAAGATATCTGAGAACAGTGAGTATCGAAGTACAACGGTGGCAATATGTATTGCGAATACAAACATGGTTTTGGGCTCGACCGGAGCTTAAGCCCATTGCCAAGGCTCCTCTTCTTGGGCATCTTCGTACTCTCGCAGGAGTTTCAGCTGCGTTTCTTCCTGTTCGGCCATCCGAATCGCCAACTGCTTGTCGCTCGATTGCTGTTCTAATCGCGCGAGCTCTTGCTGCTGCAGAATCTGCATGGACCAAGTTTCCATCTCCAACGTATCCAGCGCCTCCTGGTTCTTGCGGAGGCGTTCGAGCAGATCTTTGCGTTCATCTTCCAGTTTCATTCTCTGCTCCAGTTTCTGCTCCATCGTCAGCAACGGAGTCGTTGGGAATAGGGACAAGGTCGGAATAGCAGTGGCTCCCCATGCTGATGGAGGTGGCGAATGAGGCACTGGCGAACTCACATGGACTGGATCCACTGCGTGTTGACTCCCTGGCCACACTGGCTCCACCCACACCTCCTCTTCGTCCTGCTTCAAGTACACCAAGTCGTGGATAGCATCATCCAAAGGTTTCACAGTGATGCGAGATTGATACTGCTTGAACTCTTGTATATCCAAAAACCAGTCGTTCAGCGCATGCAACCACGAATGGATCTCCACGTGCCAGTTCTTGTCCAGAAATTTGGTCAGCAGGTCTTTTGTAGCCTCCTTTTGCTCGGCTCCGCTTCCTCCGAGTGCTCCATCGCCCATTACCAGCACGAGAACGTTCTTATATTTGGCCGAACCCGCAGTTTCCAACAAGTCCAGCAACACGTAGTACAGTCCTTTATTCCCGCTGGGACTCGAACTCAAGGAGTGGATCTCCCAGTCGAATGCCTGCAGAGGCAACGCCAGTTCCCGCGGCATTTTTCGATACGAAGCTAGCTTGCGCTTCACTAAATCCGCCTTCGTTCCGCATACGCGCTGTGTCAACTGTCGGAAATTGAGACGCACGTCGTAGCCACTTCTGGCACCTTCAATACGTTGATACAGCCATTGACTATTGCACACTGCACCGGCGATGTTGTCGAGATTCATGAAAACATGTCGTAGGCGATTGCCGGATGGATATTTGCCAGTCGAAAGCTCTGCTAACCTCGCTTTGCGTCGTTCGATGTCCCCCATTTCCTGTTCCAGCATCCCCGCTTTTCTATCGTGGGTAGCTTGGGTATACTCTAGCTCCAGGGGGTCAAAGGGTTTAACCGGACTGCTACAAGTGCTGTTACTACCGGCACTGAGCTGTGGGTGCAGCGTGGGCGAGCTCACTTTGCGTTGATAGTCGAGCTTTCCCGAATCTCCACAGTGCCTCGCTGTCAGCAACTTTTTGAGGTACTTATCCACACTCTTGACATAGAACCCCTCGGTCTCAGTGAATTGCCAGTCGCTCTTCTTGTAGCACAAGTCGAGCGTCACGAGTTGCACGTGCCATTGCGCCTTCAAATAAGCGTCAACGCAGCTCTTCAGACCTTTCGAAAGCACTCCAGCAGCTAACACGAGGGTTCTTTTTGCACCGCCAGCAGGACCAGCTTTTAATTGTTTCTTGAGCATTTTCTCCAATGTTGGATGCTGTGACGTCCCTTTCTGTGTGAGTTTCCAGTCGATCTTTGCTGAGCCATCACTGCGAACCGCTTCGAGAGCCTTGGCTTCAGCAATATTAGGGTTGCAGTAGGTTCCTCTCCAGCACTGGACGTGGCTTGGCTGCTGGTCGTTAAGCAGAACCGTAAGGTTCTTCGGGCATAAGGCCACGTCGCCCGAGAAGCTGGCTAATTCCCTGTGGAATTGAGCTTCGTGGCTCAATACGTGCGCTCGCACAGAGCTCAGGAGGGAGTCCAGATCCAGGTAGATGAAGCGCAGTTCACAGCTTTGCGACGGGCGGCTGGTGGCGCGAGGCATAGCGGATGGAACTCAATGGATAGGCGTAAAAGGCGCTTGCTTATCTCGGCGGACGCAAATTGCGGAATGAACCATAGAAAATGTCCGTGAAAAAGGACGGTCGCGCGAAGGTTGACGCAGAGACTTCAACTTGGCAGGCGAATCAGATGGCGGTGCATTAGATGTCGATGGCGATCGTCACGCAAGTCAATTCCGATCAAATAATGGTTGGAAATCATATTTTCACAAAGGTCTATTTCGCTAAATAATAGTCTAATCGTACAGCTTTTAGTATTTATCTATCTCGAAATGGTTTCGTAGAACTCCACCACGCGGGTGTCTGCTAGTAAGCGGCCGCCAGTTCTATCGCGTATTCGAGCCTTCAACCGCAGTCCCTCCAGAGATCGCACACGAGACAACGCGACATAGGCCTGGCCGAATTCGAACACACGCGACAGATCTAGCACGGCAGCGTCGAACGACAGACCCTGGCTCTTGTGGATGCTGATAGCCCAGGCCAGAGCCAACGGCAACTGGCGTCTTGACGCCAGTACGACGTCAGCCACGCTTACGGAGAATTCCTCCTGTCCGACGACCTCCGTCACACCGTTGGAGAAGCGCACGATGGGCAGGTTCGACTGCGGCGTGAACCCTTCCACTATTCCGCGCGAACCATTCACAAGACCGCGTGCAGCATTCACCGTCTTGATCAGCAACACCCGCGCGTTCACTAAGGTAATCGAAGAGCGCACAGATGATTAATAAGATATAAACCGCAAAGATCGGAGCTGTACGCGGCCACGTACTCTTTAATGAAAGCTTTGCTGAGGCTGGACACGCGCTAAGGAACTCGGTTTTGCCACTGTTTATGAAACCACGACAACAGGTTGTTAAAGGTAAGTCGTCAACTAGAAGTAAACTGTCCCACGCACCGATCCGCTGACAGGTAGTTGAATTTCTTTCCTCCCAGATCGTCAAGAGCCCGCGTGTTAGTCTGTGGACATGGAAACCAAATAGTAAGTGCCAACTACTAAGCACAAAAGAGGATGTCAACAGTAACGAAGTGTACCCGTAAAACGTCGTTGTTGTGTGAGAAGATGTGGATGGCATCGTCACTGTCGCTTCCAGCGCTTTGCTTAAAGCGTTCATTAAGTTTGTCAATCATCGCAGCTGTAGGGCGTCCCACTCGGAACGCGTTCAGGATTCGCACAAAGTCATCGTCACGCTGTCTGAAAATCTCCTTCAGTACAACCGTTTCAGTGATTCCTCGTACCCACGCGTTGCTTTCGAAGCAAAGCAGCGGTGGAGCTGGTGCAGACTCAGCGCCCTGACTGCGGACACGTCTGCCTACTGGCGGTAGCTGGAAGAAGTCGCCTGAAAGAATGAGCTGGATACCGCCGAAGAAAGCTGTGCTGCGTCGTATCTGCCTCGCTACAGCTTCCAAATCGTCAAACAAACGTCCGTCCAACATGGAAATCTCGTCGATAACAAGCACGCGAACAGTTTTCCACCGCGTGATTGCGTCTTTCTTGCGACTGATCTGTTTCAGCAGTTCCTGCCTCGACGTGTGTGCCCGTGGGTCAATTCCTGCATAATGGTGAAGCGTCATGCCTCCGATATTGTAAGCGGCGATACCGGTTGTAGCAGTCGCATACACTCGCCCCATAGCATGCCCGCAGCCGTGCTTCAGTAGATGTTGCAGCAAGAAGGACTTGCCGGTGCCTGCACTGCCCGTGAAGAACACATTTTTGCCTTGCGCCACAAAACCCAACACGCGCTTTTGTTCCGCGGTTAGATGTGAATTCCTGTGGCTTGGCCGTGTCGGAGAAGTCGCGTGGTGCGTGGTCTTACGTCGGAGAATACCTCGCTCCTCTGACTGTGAGCTGTTTGTTAAGTCGGTAAGAGGACTCCGAGGGCGTTTGGTACCGGATCGTCGATCAGGTATAGGAGTCGAGGGTGCTGTTTGCATTGGCCTTCGAGCCACACGTGCTGCAACAACAATCTTCGATTTGGAAATGCCGCCCGACCGAATGCAGAAATCCCGTAGCGCCACCATTTCATCCGGGTCGCCTTCCCGCAGATTGTACTGGGTAGTCCGAGTTCGCTCTCGTCTGCAGAACAGCGCCACTCCATCTATTAGAGCCTGTGCATACATATGCACACCGATTGCAATGACGCAGCGCCAACCTGATGAGAGCCATCTTCCCCATTGCTGCGTAACTAGAGTAGATCTCGTACTTATGCGCCTGAATCTTTATTGCTTTATGGAGAGGTGGGTCGTCACTCATCACTTCCAACCCTCCACGACGTCGAATAAGCTGGTGCAGCGCACAGGTTAGAAAGAGGTGCGCAATTTAAGCCGGCAGTTTAGCTGCTGCACGTACCATGGCTCTTGGGTACAGCATTGTGGAAATATTGCGACCAGTAGGTCCATCAGCCTGCTGCAATTCAACCGTGCAGCGCACTGACATCACAGCGGTAACTGCTGCGGTGGAGTGATGTTGGACACCGGAGAGAGCAGCTTCGAGGTGTTGCAGTTTCAAACTTTTGAATTCTCAACCGAAAAGTTCGAATAGAATGCAACGATAATAATTGTGACAGGGAAGTGTGTTATCGATTACGACAGTTATTTTCTCAATACTGAATTCAAGTATGGAAGTTGTATTAGAGGCAAACTCAAGCGTGCCGCCGTCGGATAATCGCGCCCGACCTTCGTTGACCCAGCTGCAGCAAGTTGCTGCCTTCGCCGATATAACGGCGTAATTCGTAGCTGGGGGAAGTGCTACTTCAATGGCTCAGACAGTGCTGTAGCCATTTGACCCGGCTAAAAAAGCATTTTCTAGAAAGTCTTTTTCCAGTTTATATTCGACCAATCCTGTGTGTGTGCGCGTCCCACTGGTCAAAATTCATTCCCTAGCCCGCCTGCATTTGGTTGGTTCGAGTGAAGCGGGCTCTCGATGACTTGGAGTTTGTATGGCCAAACGTTTTGAAGGCCAGCGAGCCTTCGCCTTCGGCTTCCCCACTCCGCTAGACTTATTTTACCCTTCCTTCCGCTCCGCGTTTAAGTCCCAAGCCCGAATCCAAGATGGTACGGCCTGCCTCTTTCTCTCAGGCTGTGGGGCCCAGCGCATGATGGCGCTAGGCCGACCGTGTTGCCCTCCGTCTCCTCTTTCCAGCGGTGTCTTCAGCGTCGCAGCTACAGCAGCGTGTGGATCAGAACAGGGAACGAAAGCTGCCCAGTTAATAGGAGACGGAGACGCATGGGATCAATTCAGCAGCAGCGCAAAACAGACACTAGCGTGGGGGACGCACAGAGGACTGACCAGTGTGTATTTTACTATTGTGTCAATGTAGACGAAAGGTACGCAGAGTTTCGGTATGCGCCACAACAAGACCCACACCATCTGTAGACGGTGTGGGCGCAGCTCTTACCACATCCAGAAGAGCACCTGCTCTTCGTGTGGTTACCCTGCTGCCAAGATGCGCAAGTGTAAGTGTTGATATCGCAGTTTTTGGCTGGTTTTCTGTCGAGGGAGCACAGTACTGACGGTGTATTTGTTGGGATCTTGCAGTCAACTGGAGCCAGAAGGCTCTGCGTCGCCGCACGACGGGCACGGGCCGCATGCGCCACCTGAAGAACGTCCAGCGTCGTTTCAAGAACGGCTTCCGTGAG
The DNA here is from genome assembly GCA_001314345.1 of Phytophthora multivora. Lineage (NCBI taxonomy): Eukaryota > Oomycota > Peronosporomycetes > Peronosporales > Peronosporaceae > Phytophthora > Phytophthora multivora. The sequence goes on along the minus strand of KQ473338.1, from coordinate 6,626 downwards.
GGTTCTTCCGCTGTGTCGAAGAAGGCCGCCACCAACTAAGTACCCACTCGAGGGGAACAGGGAAACAGGCAGCTTGGGGTAAAAAATCAACACTAGCTAGCGAAGCGACGGGAAAGCGGCAACAAGGACGTTGGGGACGAAACGAAAGCGGAACTTGGAGCTTTGGAAGTGGGAACGACGACTGACAACACAGGCGAAAGCGTGCGGAGACGACTGTCGCGACGACTTTCCGGCAACATGAGACGCCAACGCCTTTCCAATCCAATATTCACATCCTTTAGCCGTTCCTCCACTCGAGTTTCTGTGGTTCTGTTCGTCCTGGTGTGTGTTGGGTATCTGTTACTCTGCTGTGGTATCTTCTCCTAGATTCTCAAGGATGCTAGCTTGCAGTCGCCCGAACGAAGACGACAGGTTGTCGAGGATCTCGAGATCTTCCTTCTCGCGCAAAGCGCTTTCGGCTCGGAGTTGAGCGTGCAGAGCTACCAGCCCCTGCATGTGCGCGGACTGATCTCTCTCGACGCTGCGGTTATCGACGCACATGACGTGGTGGAATTCCTCTTCTCGCTCCTGGAACTTCGCCACACGTCGTGCATTCTCAGTCCGGAAGCTCGCTTCTGTCTTGCGCTCGATACTCTCCAGAGCGTGCAAGGTCTTCTTCTCGCGCTTTTGGATCTTGGCGTTTTCGATGTCGAACGTCTCGTGGTTCTTTTCCAGCTTCCGCGTGATGGTGCCCTGCAGCTTCTCCATGATCTCAGGAACTGTGGTGTACGCGAACGTCCGGAACTCGGACTCGCATTCATGCAGCCTGCATAAAAGACAAAGACAATAGGTCAGGCAGCTCTACTGAACCAAGTCAAAAGTAAACACGCACTTCTTCTCTTGAGTCGTAATCTCTTGTGCTTCCAGCCGACCGAAGTGTGAGAGCGTCTTCTGCTCGAGCATGACGAACGAAGTCTGGAACTGCTTTCGGAAGACCGTCCTCAACTGCTCGATGGAGCTCATCATATCGTTATGTTCCGTTCCTAATTTCTGTTCAAGGTCACGACCACGCTGCTTCACTTCATCCTATAGATCCACGTGATGCTGTAAGGCTCAGATGCTGTACTACATGTACCAGCAAAGAATTTCCACCTTACGATGCGTTGCTGGAAGTCGACGTTGTACGCATGCACCGCAGCCTTGAGCTCTTCCATGTCGACCTCCAGGTCTTCTTCAGCATCCTCGATCTCATCCGCTCGCTTCGACTCGGGAGGGAAATCGTTCGGAGGTCGAATCTACAACAAACGCTGTTGAGCAGCTCTTCATTGTTTATTGCACTATACAACTACTTTACCACTCGAGACGACGGACCACCAGGAGGGGCGATGGTTTCATTGTATCTGGCGCGGTAAGCCTGTTCGAGCGGAGCTGGTGTCGCTGTCGGTACTGCGCTCCCAGACTCAACCACACTGTCGCCAGCTACCTGCTCTTCTATTGAAGCTGGCACCTCGGACATCCTGGAGGAAGCAAAGGAACTTAAAATGGATCAAGGGCGCCTCTTCAAACTGATACACGTCTCCCTACGCACAAGAAGGTAAGCAAGTAGCAACGTAAGCATTGGACTAAGCGTTAGGGACGAACATTTGTATCGCTAGTCGGAGCAAAAAGGCAAGTTGAAGTGAGTTTAGGTACAGTACTTAACCGGTTTTGTACTTGTACTTCAGGCTATTTTTAGTGGTGCACACTTTTGGCCCGAGCCAACAGCTCAGCAACTCCCCGCTCGTCGAGCTGCCTCACTGCTGCACACTTCTGCGTCTCCTGCGCCCGCCAGCAGCCGCCCAAGCCCAGAATCAAGTTTGCCTGCATCTTAAGTACCTACTGCAACATGGGGAGCGACGAGAAAGCCGTAGCCAAGACGTAAGACCACATTTTCCACTGTTTATTGGCCCCACAGAATGTAGTCGATCTAACAGTTGTGTTTTACGCTTCTTGTGGCGCTGTTTTACGTGCCAATTTGCAGTGTGGAGAAGGAAACCGCTGGCCAGAAGCGCAAAGCCCCGGAGGGAGCCAAGATCACGTCGTTCTTCAAGCCTGGAGACAAGAAGGAGGAACCCAAAAGCAAGGGCAAGAAGGAAGAGCCGTCTAAGGCTAAGACCAAGAAGGAAAAAGAAGAGGACGACGATGAAGATGAAGAAGATGAAGATGCTGAAGAGGGAGATGGGGACAGTGAGGACGACAGTGAGGAGGAGGACATGGCTCCCAAGAAGAAGAAGCGGCGGACGCGTGGTAGCGACGATGAGGACAGCGGCGACGAGTCGGAACCCGAGCTCAAGATGACGGAGGACGATCTGATTGGTGTCGACACGTCCAACATTATCCCTCGCTCACGACGCCGTGCGGCGGTAGCTGCCATGGCACTGACCTCGGAGGAGACCGCCGCTGCTACAGGCACTGCACCAGTTGCTGCGAAAGCAGACGAGGAGGAGGAGGACGGCGAGTCTAGCGACGAAGCTGAGTTCTAAGCAGAGACGACAAGGTGCAAGGTTTGCTTGCTGAATCCCTGGTAAACACTTCGAGATATACACTTTTCCCCTCTAAGTTGTTTCCGTTGAGTGTAACGGTTTGTCAACACTGTTGCAAACAAAATCTGTGCTAAGGAAACAAATACTATCGCTATAATCTACGGAGCAGGACCCAGCAGCTTCTCGAAGTGCCAGTATGCAGCCTCAGCTACCTTGTTTCGTGCCATCTTGTACGATGGAGCGCTTGCTTTTGAAATCGGCTACACAAGCAAAAGACACACAGTCAGTAACAGCATTTTTACAAAACCAACAGTTGCAAGTGTTCTCATACCCTTCCTTTTACGTAGAGCTCCACAGCGTACTGTGACGCATTTGGGGGGGCTGGCTGATACCTACACAACCAAACGCAACATATTAACCCAATGCTTCATCGCTATAAAGATCGAGCAACACATACTTATACACAGGTTGACCGTAGTAGTGGCCCTGTAGCAGGTTCTGCAGCTCTACAGTTGGCTCCCAAATAACGTCACGAGTAGCAAACTCCACCGAGCGAGGAAGGATGTGTGTGGTCACAAAATTCATTGCCGTCTCCATACCCTGCAGACAGCAACCGTTAACATTGCGAGCATCATTACCCCCAACACCCACAGCTTACCTGGTCCAGATAAATCGCAGCAATGAGCGATTCGACTGCCCCAGCGGCAATCGTCACTCGGCCTTTGACAATCTTTGGTGCTCCTGTCGCCTCATTGAATTCAGGAGGCCAAATCAACAGGTCCGTAATGCCCATATCGCCACTGATCTGAGCCAAAGTCTCGTTCTTTACCAGCGCAGACTTGGCACGCGAAAGCTGCCCTTCCTGGTATTTTGACAGCATTTGATACACGTACGCTGCCGCCGCCGCACCCAGCAGCGAGTCGCCTAGAAACTCCATACTGCGGTTTGACAGTCGCGCCACCGGTACACCCTCGGGCACTGGATCATTTGGCAGACACCCATGATGCGTCAGTGCACTCTTCAATAATGTCACGTCCTGGAACTTCACGCCAATGCTTTTCTGCAGCTTTTCGAGTCCAGCGTTCCAGTTTTTGGGAACCGGGACCTTCTCGAAGTGTTCAGGCTTGATCACTTGCCAAACCGGATTGCTCATTGGGTGCATCAATTGCTTACTGGTGATGTTCTCGGTGGCGATCACGTCTCCTTCCAAGTGACGGCGCTCCAGTTTCGCTCGTTGATTGGGGTCACGCGGGGCTAGCCTCTTGTTTTGTCTGTCGATGTTCTCGGGGTTGTTTTCGGCCGCTAGCGCTGCTGCAACGGCGTCTGCAACTGCCTGAGGACTGCGAAATCCATCAGGGAGAGAACTAGAGGAGGACAAAGCTCGGACGTCTCTAGCGGCCACTGCAAAACGACATCTCATGGCCACAATTTTGCGCATTGTGCTCGCCATGATTGACAAGAACTTTGAGTGTGAACGAACCTGGGAAACTTAATGCTTGTTCTCTGGATATTTATATCCAGTTTTTTTCTAGTTCCAGTTCAGGTTCGAAACTCTCGTGTGGATACTTACTCTGTATCCTGTGAAATAGAATATTAGCATGGTCATACGTAATTTTTCTGGAACTTGCGTAGACACATACGGCAACGGAAAGTGATACAATAATAAATAGGAAGTGACTAGCGTCCCCAACGACAAGGTTCCAAAACCACCACAAATGCCTGAAAAACACCATGCACACTGACAAGCACAATACCACGTGTTTTCACCACATCAGAACATTCGCGGCCACCACAAAATCACAGGGGACCACAAGAATTTATAAGCAAGCATCCCTTAGTGCGCATCAGCACGACCGATATTATTCATCCAATCATATACCTCTATTATGAGGGTTTTACCCAATCACATCACGCGCTCCGTAGCCTAAAGTACAACTTGACTGGTCGCGCTCGTCCGAGACCTTGCTGCTTCAACCTCTCTTTACTTTCAAGCAAGTTCCTCCTCGCCTAGACCCCCCCCCCTCCCCACTAGCTTCNTGCCAGGAGACCAACTTCGTCGACATGCACGAGCTGGGCGAGCACCATTCGCGCGAGTGAACGCCGTCCAAGTTGTGCATCACGCCGCAGCAGCGCGACTTCATTAGGGAGATGGCCCGCGAAAACCTGATGCCGCTACGCATCCGGCACGCTTTGGGACGCAAGTTTGGTCTCCGTCCTGCCGCGCTACCCAGCCTGCGCTCAGTGTAAAACATCGTGCACCGCTTTCGGCGAATGCGGCTGGGCGGCAACGACAAGCGCAAGGCGGTTGTGGAGGCGGTGCGGGCCTCCGCGTTTAGTGGACGTGAAGGCGGCCACGACGCCTTTACGTTCACTAGTGCGTACAATACCTCTGCCCCCCCCACCAAGGCACTCCAGCGCAACGCCGCGCGGGACGCGAGCACATTTGTGCTGCACCTCGACGCTACGTCCAAACTGAACAGCGTCGGTTACCCGGTGCTGGTCTACGGCATCACCGACGCCACAAGAGCCTTCCACCTGGTGGCGCTCTACATCTCGTCGCAGCTCCAGTACCAGCACTTTGAAGCCGCGCTTGTTGCGTTGCGCCGCGTGTATGCTCGGGTTAACGGCGCCGAGTGGCAGGTGAAATCCGTTCTTGGAGACGCAGACAAGGCACAACACAAAGCCTTCCGCAGTGTCTTCGCCGGCTGCTCATTTACGTACCTTATGTGCTTCTACCACGTAGTGGCAAAGCTGCGCGAGAGGACTCGCGGATTGAGCT
>LGSM01000826.1:0-10397 GCA_001314345.1 Phytophthora multivora | reverse complement strand
ACCCAGCGACGTGGATGTTGGAAGTCATTGGTGCCGGTGTTAGCAGTTCATCCAAGATTACCACGGATTTTGTCAAGTGTTTCCAGGATAGCGAGGAAAAGCGCCGTCTGGACGCGAAACTCGATCTCCCAGGCCTAACTCGCCCGAGCCCGGGCTTGTCCGAGATGACGTTTGAGAAGAAGCGCGCTTCTAGCTCCCTCATCCAGATGCGGTTCTTGCTGAAGCGTTTCAACGACCGCTACTGGCGCACACCGACGTACAACATCACCCGGTTCGTGATCGCTCTTGGTCTCGGGATCCTGTTCTCCATCGTGTTCGCGAACAAGTCGTACCAGACGTACCAGGAGATCAACGCCGGCATCGCTATGGTGTTCATGACGTCCATGTTCAACGGAGTCATTTCCTTCACTGGTACCCTCCCCATTACATTCGCTGAACGTGGCGCTTACTATCGGGAACGTGCGTCGCAGACGTACAACTGCTTGTGGTACTTTGTGGGCTCCACCATTGCGGAAATCCCGTACGTCTTCTTCAGTACGGCGCTGTTCACCCTTATTTTCTATCCGTCGGTGGGATTCCGGGATGTGGCGTCAGGATTTATGTTCTGGATTGCCAATTCGCTCTTCGTGCTCATGCAGACGTATCTGGGGCAGCTGTTCATCTACGCGATGCCCAGTGTCGAGGTGGCTGCAATCCTCGGTGTGCTGTACAACTCGATTTGTTTGGTTTTCGCGGGCTTTAACCCTCCGGCGTCCGGTATTCCACGCGGTTACCACTGGCTGTACCTGATCACGCCTCAAAAGTACTCGATGGGTTTGCTCAACTCGCTGGTATTCACTGACTGCCCGGACCTTCCGACGTGGAATGAAGCGACGGGCGAATACGAAGGTGGAAGTGGTCTGTTGGCTTGCCACCAGTTGACGAATGCTCCTAGTTCCCTTGGCCACACCACAGTGAAGGAATACGTGGAGTCGAACTTCGAGTATAAACACTCGGAGATCTGGAGCAACCTCGGCTACATCTTTGTGTTTCTCGCGGTGTATCGACTGCTGGCACTGTTGGCGCTGCGCTTCATCAACCACCAAAAGAGATAGGCCATAACAAATTCTTTAATAAAAAAAGCGTAGTTTTCTTCAGTTCTTTATGCTGTTTTTGTTGTTTCTAACAGATACCTACCGGTATTTCATGTTATAGCCCCGATAGAAATGAGGTGGACGAAGAGGCTTGACACGATGGTCCGACCATAACCTGGATATTCTGTCGACTACTGGAGACTGTGGGTTCACTTCTGACTCGATTCGATTCAGCGCTCACCTTTTGGTCCGCCACCTTCTCCAGTTCGATGGCAAATTCCAAGCTTACGACGATGGGATAGTCTTAAAGAGTCTTTGGACAGTCCCCAGCTTCATACGTTTATAACAGCAACAGGTACAATTCCACCACCGCATGGTCCCATAAAGAGACATCAACCTTCAACATCTGATAAAGTGGTCTTTGCCAGATGTGGCAGCGTTACCAATTCCACAATCGTCCCGTCAATGACCAAATTCCACTTGATCTCACTATAAACCCCAAATTGAGACAAAACTAAAACTATCCCCACTTGGTTCATTCTCCAAAAAGCGCCAAAATGGAGACGTCGACGCTGCAGCTCACGCGCCAATGCACGTGCGCGGCCGAGACTGAGTCCGACTCGGACAACGAGAGCGAGAGCGAGCGAGGCAGCCTCCTTCTGTCCGAAACCGCCCGCACGGCGTCGTCTCCGGCCGCTTTTGAGGCTTCCGAGGCCTCAAGTGGAAGTGGTCCTGTGCCATTTCTGCCTCCGACGACTTGGGCCAAGTCTCTGTCGCTGCTGGAACTGTCCAGGACCACACACGACCCGTTGAAGGCTTCCCAGGCGCTGCACAATGCGGAGGCTCTTCGACAGGCTCCAGCGCTGGACAACGTCTTCTGTGGCTGCTACGACGTTGACACAGTGCTCACCACAGTGCAAAGGAGAGAGAGGGGCCACTTTTCTCCTGTTCAGAAGCTCCTACTTGAGCCAGAGTCCATTAAACAGGTCTTCAGCTACGCCACGGCCTTCAGTGAGCTGCACAGTCAGGTTGATGAGGATGGAACAGAAGAACAGCACCCGGATAAATACCGACAGGCGTACGTGGCCACGGAGATTATCCTTAGATTTTACCTCAAGGCCATGGCCTGGTACGGAGAGCCTAAACAGGATGGAAACGAGCAGGTGGACGCTGGAATTAAAGCGGAGGAGACCGTCCGACAGCCAGAAGTGAAGTTAGAAGGACTGGCCGTATCGTCGACGACTGCTTTACCAACCAACCTACCGACGATGATGGACTTTAGGAGCAACGCGTCGACCAGAAAAATGGCGCGGATTCAGCGGCTGAGGGCGAGTATGCGGTTTGAGAGTTCTGGAAGCAGCATTTCCGACTTTAGTGTGGACGGTGAGGAAGATGAAGAGCTGCTGGAAGACCCAGCCACGCGCGGATACTTGTTGCGACTCGAGGATCTGACAGCGAACGAGTGGAAACGCATCTTTAGCGGCTTGTTCCGCTTTTTAGGGTCGAAGAAGAGTGATGGAGTGGAGAACGGAGATACTTTGGATGATGAAGTGGAAGTTGACGGAGTTTTAGCCTCTAACATGTGCCGAATCACCAAGAATTTCGTGACATTCCCAGCGGTGCACAGATTGATCTGTGACGAGAACGAAGATGAGGAGAAGGAATGGCTGCTCTCGCGTCTTGCAGCGCATGCGTACAATCCCGACGTTGGCGGTTTGCTGCATGGCTTGATTCACCTTTCTATCCGCAGAGGTTTCGACTACTTTCCGATCATTCGCTGCCTGGTGGGACAGATTGTGGAGCAAGTGCCTACTCGACTGGCCAGGTCTCTCTCGTCTGTGTCTTCAACGTCAACAGTGTCATCAACGTCGTCTACGTCGCCGCGGTCGTCACTGGGCGGATCACCAACCGTGTCGCCATCCTCGTTCTTTTCCTCCAAGACGGCGCCACTCTCTCCGTCATTGTTTACCTCAAACACAGAATCTACAGTTCATGCCAGGATAAGTGGTTGTGCTGAAATCTTGACGAAGATCTTGAAGGACGAATTTCCCAACACGTTCCGGTACTACATCCAGACAAAAATTCAACTGGCCTCGTTTGAGAGCGTCGAATCCTTTGAAAAGGAGCTGTTTCCTCCGAGAATGGCTCCAAGCGACCCTGCAATGCACCATAAGCTCAAGTGCGCAGTTTTGGCTGCTCTGACAGAGAATTCAACCATCCTTGATCGATTGACCGAGCTCGGAATGGCTGAACTTCGATTTTTGGACGCGCACCACATGAACGGGGCTTGTATCCCTCGCATTCTCGTGGTTGATATCTTGCGGCATGCTATTGAGTTCTCTCAACATGATTCAGAGCAGTTGGAAGCGTTTGTCGCCCCGATCCATCTCGTTTTGGATACAATTTGTGCGTCTATCAACTATCACCAACATTTATCTACAATATCGGAATTTGCTGCACGTGATTGCTTTAGTGACAGCGACTCAGACGACGACAGCACAGAGAACGGAGAGGGTTTCGAGCCCCTTGCACGGAAAGGAAGCCCCAGTAAGCACACGAAACGTGACGCATCGCCTGCACGAAGCACGCTTTACATGGGGATAACTCATCCTGCTCTCAGCTATTCGCCCAGGTCCGGGAAAACTGTGGTGAACCACCGGCCATTAGCATCAACTCTGCTTGTCATGCACGTTGTGGAGCTGCTGGATGCCGTCATTTTAATGTCGAAGGATCGTATCGATAGCCGTTTGACCCGACTGGATCTCGCGACGTCGTTGATGGACGTGTTTGAGAAGTTCCCGAAGGCAAGTATACTGCACTGCCGCCTAGTAAAGCTCTATTTGAACCTGCTGAATCGACCGTCTTCAAACGGGCGCGTGAACAACCCGCTCCTGCGAAGTGTTTTCCGCTCACCCGACTCGATTCTGGAGTTCATTCTGCGCAAACTGGGCTCGAACAGTTCAACGCACATTTACGACGCTCACTTGGCCATCATTGGCGTAAAAATTGCCAAGATTTGCAGCTCGCCCACACTGCAGCAGGAATTAATTCGCCAGTTCTGTAACAACGTGAAGGGCTGGAACGACTTCGCGGCTTCCCTAGTGGCCAAACATTATCAGCAGATGGATGCACTTGATGATTCACTTCTTGGATTGCAAGTTGTCGCTGTTAGCACTCGCCATGGGACCCCCAGAAAGCGGAATACGAGTGAAGACGATGCTGACACAGGCTTCTTGCTTGCGCGGCCGTCGTCTTCAGCAAGTGAATACCTGTCACGAGAGCTGGAGCCGTTTCGACGCTTGCCCATGGAGAAGGAAGGCTTTGGTTCGTCACATAATCTGGCAAGAGGCAAGGAAGCAGTCCACCCCAGCGATATGTTTCAGAGTCGATCCCAGAGCAAGTTCCCGAAGTCCATTCTTGACATTCTGCAGTCAGACGCGTCCACATCGTTCGATGTAGCGGAAGATGATTTCTTTGTAAGTGGCTATGCCTACCAGAAGCGCTCGAAGTGGGCAAAGGTGCACCTTAAGTTTGAGAAATCGACGTGTCAGCTGACTTTGCAAGACGCCGCAGACGTCCAATCAGGCTCGCCGAGCAACGGAGTTTCTAAAGCCACTTCTCCGTCGAAAGCATCGATGCTGAAACAATTCTTTATGGCCCAGAAGCAGACGTGGACGTCTCGACCGAAGAAGTTGGTCGTCTGCAACGCGCGAAAGTGGATCGCATTCGGTCGGAGCTTGAAAAGACCAGATCGAGGCGCGTTTGGCTTCCAGATTGAAGTGTTCGACGGACACCGCGAAGAAGACGAAACGTTGACGTTCGTGACACGCTCGGACGTAACAAGAATGCGATGGTTTGAGGCCATGCAGTGCGCTGTTAGCAGGACACGGACGTCACGGAACAGCTTCAGCGATATCGACGAAGCAGCCAACACGATTCTAGTGGAGTGTGTGGCTAAGAACCGCGGTGGGCCGTACCTGGTGATCCCAGACATCAACCTGTTAGGGCCCATGACCTCTGCCAGCTTCTTCCTTAAGTCCGAAGTTCCTGAGGAGATGCCGTTTTGGGGGACTTACCATGGTGACCAAGGTATCATCAAATACGCGTCATTATTTAAGCAGTGTCTGGATGTACTCTCCGTCGAAGAGAAGAGCATCCAAGCCATTGGTTACTCGGTGATTGTGGAGTTCGATGCCACTTTCCGCAGATCGGAAACGATCGCAGACTTGGATGACTCGGAGCCTCCAGCAGTCAAGTGTGCTTGTACTGACACGTACTTGATCAGCTGCAACCAGATCATTGGCTTGACGCGTACGATCGCCGACTCCGAGAAGTTGCTGCAGCTCCTCTGTGATGATGAATAGAGAGAAAACTGTTATTGAGTATTGAATTCAGTTAAGATTTTGTACTTTGAAGTCTTCATTTAAAGTTTCGCGTCAGCCACGCGACGATTTCCGGACGATCAAGTTGGCCATCGCCGCTAGTGTCGAGCTCTCGAAAGACCTCTTGTATCTGTTTGGCAGACAAAGCCATGCCTAAGTCGCCGCACAGCCGAGCAAATTCGTCCTGGTCGATTTCGCCAGTACCGTCACGATCGATATCCTGGAAAAAGAGATCGAACCGCTCTTCATCCGTTTTGTCACTTCCGTAGCGTTCTCGGAGCTCTTCGTAGATGCGGCTAAGGAAACTTGGAGGCTCCCAGGTCGATTCTCCTGTCATACTATTCCAGTAATACTGCATTTGGCAAAATATTAGTGAATACTTCTAAGTATTCCAGTATTTCTGTAAGCTAATACTAGTATCCACGTACCGTGTTGCCGCAGCCGTCATCGTACGATGTCCAGGCGTCTCGTTCGTCTAACACGTTGGTACTCGCGCTATCACTCTCGACATTTATGTTTGATTGCGTATCGGAAGCAAGAAACTTGGGCTTTTCCCAAGTTGCTTCTCCCGTTCGAGTATTGACGTAGTAATTGGATCCAGTGGCAGGATCAACTTTCATCTCTACAAGAGAACGGAGAAAGTTTCGGAATTTTGTCCGCTCGACACGAGCTCGGTATATACGCTGTAACTTGACGGCCGCTGCAGCTCGTTCAGGTCCAGTGGCGTTACTGGCTGTGCACTTGATTTGCTCACACCCTTTATGACCACTAGCGTCGTCGTGCAATTTCTTGAGTGTTGAACGCACCATTTCCATTTCCGTTTCAGTCATGTCGGCCATCCAGTGGATGATGTTGCCAGAACGCTCGTCGCCCGTACAAAAACTCACGGTAGATTTCGTAGACCTCGTAGATCTACCCGATTGAAGTTTCAACTGAGAAATTTGGAACGAGTGAGCGATGTTGAACGGAAGTGCTTTTTCAATCTTCGTGCCGTCCACATAGAAATATTTGAGGTGGGGCATCGAGTAGATTTCTCGAGGCAGTTGGCCTCGTAAATGCTGGTTGTTTCGCATCTTGAGCGTCGTGAGGAAGCGTAGGCGGACTATATCGACTGGAAATTCCCCCGTGAGTCCGTTTTCCGACAGATCGAGAGCTACAACGTGGTTGCGTTCCCATTTCACTCCAAATACCGACGGGAAGAAAGTCTGCATCGTTGCAGTTTTTGGGACGGGGCTTCCTCCGTTCGTAAGAGCTGCTGCAACCTCCAATACTTTGTCCCAACCAGTTTGTTTCGTCCATGTTGTTGTCCTACCGCCTTCGTCAGCTAGGCGACCTCCTGTTCCTCGAAAAAGTGATGCTAACGTCAGAATTTCGAGCTGACTATGAGACAAGTGGCGGGCAGCTTCAGAGTGCTTGCAATGATGGGAAGACTCATGCGACGGCATCTAAGCCTTGTGGTTTGTGATCGGAATGTAGAATGAATCAAGAGTTGTAAAAATAGGAAGGCATACATTACAATTTGTAGCAATAGTAACTATTGTCCTTCAATTAAATCTAACTAGTTTTTGAGAAGTAATACAGAACATAAAGTAGTACTACACTACTATTTAAAAAATAAAATCAAAGTAGTAATCGGTAAGAAAAAATACTTGGCCTTCCAAAGGATCCATGGTTGAGCATATAGTTGACTACACTTGGACAGGTGAACTCGAGAAATAGTTGGTAGCCTGCTCTTTGCTAGCTTCAGCTTCCAGAGCCACCTTCATGCACCACAAAAAACCACAATGGTTAATTTCGAGAATTCCGAATACTTGAAGTAATTCCTCAAACTGCATTTACCTTCGCTTGCAGACGCTTGTGCCTCCGTTCAAGCGCTTTCTGGAGGCGGTGAGCGTGATCACCATTTACAGCCTCTTGCTGGTTTGTCCCTCTGAAGGCATCGACAGCAAACTGGAGACTTGGGACAGCGTTTACTGAAGTGTCGACTCCAGAGTCGTCAAAATACGCAGCATCCTTGTCATCTCGATACGAGCATAGCACCACGATCGGGTTATTTCCTCCTGCATTCCAGTTGAAAAGGTTATTTCAAAGTATTAGCAGCAAGAGAAAGAAATATCAAGCTTCTTACCATACGAGCAGAGTGCAGCCATATGAGCTGTAGGCGACCAACTCACGTCCAGGACGGGACAATCGTGGAAGAAGCGCGTGCCCCACACTCCGCGCTGTAGTTGGTGCCCTCGGAGGCTGGTAAAGAGCCGAGGAATGCCATCTTCCGAGCCACTAATGACCAGTTTCCCGTCTGGACTAAAAGTGCTTTTAATGAGCAAAGATTCGCACTCGACTCCGGCGTAGCTCCTGTTTAGCAGCAAATAGGACCTCAATTCGTACTGGAAAATAGCGTTCGGTTGTGTGTGGACTAACAAATGCGCTTTCCGAGGGTGCAGCTGCAGCGAAGTGATGCTGGTTTGGCCTGTTTGGATGGTTTTAACTCGCTCGTAGTCGCTAAGTGCTGATCCACTTGTACGTTTCCACACGGTGATTTCACCTTTCGCATCGCCACAAAAGACTCGACCCGACTTAACCTCAACACAAATTGAGTGCACCGCAGCTGAACTAACTTGAAGCATCCCATACTCAGGCAGGCCATTAGCCACTGCCGAGTCTTTCCGGAAGCGCACACAACCGTCAGAACTACCACTGAGAATGATCTCGCCGTTACTGGCTGGTAAAAAGATACCACAATACACAAAACAAGGGAAGTGGTGCCACTGGAATATCAATCGGAGCAAATGACTGCGAGAGCTTGAAGGCCGTGGGGACTCAGGGGGGCTGGAACTCGTAGGAGGCAGCTCCCACAGCTGAACAGTGCCATCCGAGGATGCAGAGAGCAGTCGGTACTTCCCACTTGAGGTAAAATTCCATTCTAACGAGTAAATCACACCTCGATGACCACGACCCACAGCCAAGAGGTCCGCATATGCCATGGAATACACTTGGACGACGAATTCCCCCAGCGCTGGACTTACACTAGCAGCCAAATAACGTCCACACGGACTAAAACTGACAGCAGAACACCCTTTTTCCCCAGTTGGAAGGGAACAAAGCACCCGTTGAGGAATGAAACACGGTTCCGACGCGTTCCTCTTGCACGGAGTGATCAGGTCGAATAGCTCACTCGGTACAGTTTCAGCCACCGCTGTCGGTGCTTCAACTGACGATTCTTGGTTGTCCCCGTCAGTTGCTTCGTTCACTTCCTGGTTCGAGTTATCAATCATATTTTCGCTATTGGTAACTCTGGTTTCTGGTTCATTTTGTCGAGGAGAGGCAGGAGGGTTAATGGCTTTTAGCTGAACATGCAGTGTACTAGGCGCAGACACACGTGAGCGCTTCTGGTACTGGAGAAAAACTGCAGGAACTGTCGGGTGGTTTTTCCTCCATCCCCATTGCAATCTTGCTTGGTAATTATCCATCCAAGTGAGCACTTGGTACTCGAACAACCGGACTCGTAGGCCGCAAACATCGACAATAGATTGTTTCTTCTCGTCTTCGTCAGGAATGTCAGGAAGTATAAAGGAATTCATAGTGGGAGTTCCTTTATTGGTGATCGTATGGAAAAATCCCCACACAATACGACGATACTCTGGCGTCGGCTTTGGTATTCGATGGTACTCGTCATCTTCGTCATGAGTACTCACAGATTCAAAGCGTTTCCCTCTGCGAAAGCGCGTTCCTTTAGTGGGAGGCTTCACTTCCAAGATCTCAAAAAGCATTACGGTTCGGGTGTGCAAGAAGGTAGGCATATCAACCGGGAAACGGAGTGGTTGGTGCCATTCAAAAGCATCTACAAAAACATCAGCATGAGTAAAAACTATCATCAGAATAGCAGAATTTTACCAAAACTTACTGACGCAGTTGGCTTTGTTGTCCGACCCGCAGTAAAACTTGGCTTCTGTCGTCATCTGAGGCTGACAAAGAGCTCTTCCGGTGCATCGATCCACAAAATGGACGCGAACTAGGGGCTGCGAGTACGCTCCGAACGGTAATTCGTCCGAGCGTTCAATTGTCACCTCGAGTTGGCGCTGTATCGGCGCAGCTTTCAGCGCATTCACACGGGCTTTTGTCAGTTTGGTGAGAAGAGGGAGATGGATGTCGCTCATAGTCCCGTTGAGCGACCCAATGAAGCAGGAGGAAGACAACTGGCACGAAGAGGGAGGAGCATCTTCGACTATCGAAGTCGTCGAGTCCCGACTGCGCCACGACAGAAGACCCGACCGACGGGCTGTGGGTTGTGCGTTCTGCTCGTTCTGGTTGTTACCGGTGTCTGCTGGTTTGGATCGAAGAGAGTTTGACGGTAATTTCTGACGTCGTGTGGGCTTCTCGTTCTTGGTAATGGGCTGGGGAATCTCCTGTTGTTGAAAAAGGTCTTGTTCGGGTTTCAGCAGTGGAGATTCAGCTTGTGGGCTCTGAGGTTGGTCTGCTATTTCCTTCTCGAGACTTTGTCTTCGATGCTGCCTCATTAGAGACTTTCGTGGCCTGTTCTGAGCACGAGGACTGGGCTTTTTCTTTCTAGACCCGATAGAGTCCCCGTGTGAGGGACTGTCGAGTTTCAAGGCCTTCTTCCCCATGGTTCTTCGTATGAGGAATATGAGAGTGACACACGAAAGCAAGTGACACACGAAAGCAAAAACAACAACTTGGAAACGACCTCCAGTGTCGAAGCGTCGGCGGTTGTAGGGCCAATATTGGACGTAACATGGGATAGTTACACGCCAGTAGCGTTGCCACCCAGCCAGCTACTTAGACGGCGATCGATAGCTAAAGAGGCCACTAAAAGTCGCCGATTCTATCTACAGATGTCACATCACTGATATAATTATGAGATCTCTAATTGGCTTGCGGGCTGGAAAGCCCGGATGTCGCAGTTCTTAGTTTTTGCGTGAAT